>JAQIYC010000004.1:0-37883 GCA_034699545.1 Porobelba spinosa
TATTGCAAAAATATTTTAATTTTTAATATCAAAGTATAATTGTATACAAAACTTAAGTCTTTTCACAAACAAAAAACATTTTTGTAAATATAGTGCATTTGCCTTCAATTCTTGCTTTTAATGTTAAAGTATTTTTTGATTTATTACAAAAACGTTTTCAAACTTCGACCTCATTTAATATTTTTTAAGAAATAAAAGTTTAGCCATCACACTTTCTTAAATTATATAATCATCTTTGTAATGATAGTTTAAAACATATACCGGATTTAAAAATCAACATGTTTTAAAATTTATTATAAATTATAAAATTAGCAGGGTATAAGGTATATAAAATTCTTAGAAGTAATTTGAATTTTATTGAAATTTCAACAAATACTGAACGCTTTGATTGATTGACGAAATAGTGTGGAATAGAAGAGCAAAGAAAAGACAAATATTTGACTTACATTATGTAGTTTGTAGTAAAGACCACATGCATTGCATACGGGCTCTCCGTTATGATTCCGGCGCCATAAGGTCGTAGTGGTTGTCTTGCAATTGGCACAACTGGTCCCGGCGCGACGCGCGGCAGACTATACAACACAACGGCTACACATTAGTCATTACTACACATTACCATTGTAGGGATGTGCTCAGATGAGCTCAGATTAGCATAGATGAGCATATATGAGCTTATATGAGCCGGGATATGCTCGCATATGCCGATCCGAATATAATATTTACATTAGAGTAATGACAGTAAAGATAGTATTAAATACTTACGAGTCGTCGCTTAGGTTTGATGAGAGGCCTGTTCTGTCCATTCATTTTATGATAGAGACCGCAAGCATTGCATAAGTAGTGTCCGGTGCCGTCCCTCCGCCATAACGGGGTTGACGTCGCGCCACAATTGACACACTCTCGGCCTTCTGATTGGTTGGAACAAAAACAAACTATTGATTACTTGAATTAAGAGTTAATTTGAAATATTTATTTCAAACTAAAACATTGGCAGAAAATGACAAATAATAATAAGAATAACAAAAATAGAAAATTAATTCAAAACTAAATAATAAACATTAATTGAAAAAATAAAGGAATAAGGAAAGGGATGTGGAAGGAAGGGGTAGTTAGCTTTTGTAGTGCACACTCATTACACACACATAGTCTCATGTGTATCGCATAGCAAAATACTGTATATTGCATGTATTGCACCGAAAGTTATTTGAGTTTTGAATTCTTGGACTACAACAGCGAATATATTCGAGAAATGTGAAGCGATTCGATTTCATGGCATATCTGGTTCTGTGGAAAGTTAGATCCACTGGCGCTGACATTGCCAGTGCAGACAGACTTGAGCTGAGAATAAGTGCTTTAAAGGATTTTTCGTCTCATCTCTACTTATGTTCACTAAACTAATGTGTATTAAATGAATGCATAAGTCGACTGAATATGACTTATATCGGGTTCAGGCTTTCAAACATTAATTTTCAATATTCGAAACGTTTCTTAAATATTTAGAAATGTTTTGCTTCTGAATATTTCACTTGATTTTGAAATTAATATTATCAATAAAATTATTCTAATTTTTGTAAAATTAAATTTATTCTTATTGAATATTTGTTTAAAAAAAGCATAAACTCAAAAATAAAATTAAGTTGAATAAGAGTTTGATTTGACATTGATATAATTTCTATTTTATCAAACACTAGTAAAAATAAAACAAATACTCCGGTAACATCAAGGCTTACTTTTTGATTAATTAGTTATTTATATTTAAAATACATATTTTTATTCTAAACTCAATTTAACTAAAGCCGAGTTAAGAGAACTGCGTTTGCAATCCATGAATGCCTCGACAAGACGTAAAGCATCTGAAAGGAGAGCCCCAGACCTTCGGAACTAAACCGTAGACTTCGAGAGTATTTGTATTGATATTATTTGTCTTTGGAGTTATTTTATGCCTTTGAACCCATTGAGAGCAGAATTCGTGTGCCTTTTGAGCCTTTTATTGAATATTTCGTATTTGAGTTGAGTTTTGACAGACATATGAAAGTCAAATATGCGAACAGTTATTATTGTATTATTTTGTGTACAAAACTCCAATACAAACTCATTAAAAACATTTCACTTTCTCTCACTCCCAAACACTAACAAATATTTTTTGTTTATTTATGCAATCATTCAGTTTTTCATACTTTCCATTCGACTCTCAATGTGTTTCAATTCAATTCAGTTTTTGAGTAATTCGTTTGAAGAAAAAGTTTCCATCACTTCATGAATAGAGAAATTGACTTAAACTCAAATATGCAAACAATTACTATTTAACTCCCGAAACAAAACTCATTGTGAAAAGCGTTTTGCATTCAATTCCCTTCTCTCTCAACAAGTTTTTTATCTTTCAATTATTTTTTCCTTATAGTCAGAGCTTATAATAAATAAATAAATAAAATTCGCAATTTGTGTCACTCTTTAGCTTTTTTGGTAATCAATTAGTACTTGTATTGAGAGAAACGTATAGTTAGGAAAATAGGGACAGAAGTGAAAGGGAATGTCCATTAGATCTATTGATAAATGAGTTGAAAGTAGAGATAGGATTGAAACGAGCGTTTGATGCGATGATATCCCTATCCTTTCATTTAATAGATAGACTGGAATATAACAATCACTTTGTTTGCATAGTTTAAGGTTTATGTGGCGTAAATAGCAATAAACGTAATCATCAAAATTATTGTTTTATTTTAATTTTGTTTTTTGTTTCAAAACTCATATCTACGACGACTGTACCACTGCTGGAATGCATGAGCAGACATACAGTGCAGGCATACAGTGCTGCATATCTCAGGTAAATGACACTATTATTAATAACAATTGAAATGGCATTTCATTATTTGAAACAGCATTTTGGTATTGAATGCAAAACTGAAAAACTGATTGATTTCATACACTTTATATGACATTTATTGAAATTCAATTTCTTTGTAGCAAAACGTGTCTAATATTATTGCATTTAAATATAGCAGCACTTGATTGACACATCAGTCTATCTGCTCGCGAACAACACCCATCCTGCGAGAGAGCACAGGCGAGAGCACAGGCAAGTGCACAGGCAATGCACAGCTAGCACATGCACACCAATATGGCATTGCATTGTCATATTCTACATATTCTATAGCCAATCTACGGTATATACGGTATATAAGGCATATACGGCACTCGACGGCACAACTCGAGTCTCTTCTTAATCCCAGTTTGGGCTCTATTTGCTTCACTGCTACTCTATTTGTGTTATTGTTTTCCCATTTAATACCATTTTATATAATAACTACTCTTTGTCTGGCAATCACTTTCCTGTGCCCTAACCAACAATATCTGATCCCCTGTTCCGAAACGCCGAGACTGTGTTTCCCATAGCTCTGGTTGTGAGCCATAAATGTTTGATATAATTAATAACACTATTGTCTCTTCATTTTTCAATCTCTTAGGCTTTTCGCCTCTTCTCCCGAAAACTCAAAAAACTTGTTTGTTATGCAAATCAATGATTAGTTTTTAGTTATTTTTGGCTCAATTTTTCTTTACTTCACTTCGGCTTTTCTTAATTATAATAAAACTTCTGATGAAATACGACATAATTTTACACTTAATTATTTATATTTTTACATTCTAATTAATTTTTTCTCCTTTTCGAAAAACTAATTTTTCTCTTTATTTTGCTTCCATTGGATTTAATTTATAAGTTTGTTTTTATAGAATATTTAAAGAATTTTTCTGTTTTTATCTAAATCGACAACTGATTGGAATTTGTGTGAAAACTAACTGAAAGAATAAATATACAAATGTTTGTCGACTTCTCGACTATTTCTGAAATAACAAATTCATTTAAAGTTTTATATAATTTCTCACAAAAGAGTTCAACAAATTTAAGAAATTATTGCACAGAAAAAGAAAAGAAAAATTCTTTTGAGAGAATATTTTAAAATCTAAATATAATTTTGGTTTTCTGTTGCCAAATGAGCAAAAATTTCACCGAAATTGTGTGCATTTTCTATAAGTAATAGTTAAAACATTCAGAAAAAAATTAAAATAAATTTTTTGTAATGACTTAAATAAATAAATTTTTAATTGAAGCAAAAGAACTAAAGACTGAGAATTCAATAAACATAAGTAGAAATTCAAGTTTTTTTTAAAGAAGAGAAAAATATTTATATAGTTTTGCATTACACGCCAAATATGATATGCAACAAAAATCTTAGCTTAGCTCAAGTCTTAGCTTAGGGTTTCATTCAAACAAATATGATATAAAAATTTGTGCCATTAATTCGGATGCGAACGGCATATAAAGTAATTTATAATTTTAACGATTGCTTAGACTCTTAGACTTGAAGTTTATATACGTTTTTCTATTAGAGCTGATTATCTAATCGAAGCGAAATTAGAGAGTATTTGAAAATATTTTTTTTCGCTAAAAACTACATAAAACTAAACGTAAAAAGAAATCATGACTTTATTTTTGGATAAAATATAATCATTATTGCGATCAATGAACGATACGGTAGTCGGTAGTCGACTCTGCGCTTAATTCTCGGCATCAGATATGGTGTCGAAGCCTCGACTGTCTATTAGTTTATTGAATATTTTATACGCAATCGCATTGCGCTAATCGGGATAATTATTTGTGAATCAATTTTACTTCTTGTGGTAATCAACATATCATTAAATTGAAACTTAAATCAATCACTAATACTCGTAATTGAATTTCGGATTTGTTCGTAAATATCTATGTAATTAATATCGAGACATCTTAACTCTATCTTTAATTTCTTTTTATCAATTGCTAATCAAATGGTTTAAATTTTATTTTAAACTTTTTATCTCATTTTCTTTAAAAATTTCCTCGAGGAAAGTAATCTGTATTAAAAATTAAGTTGAAACAATTTTGATTTCGCATTAATTCTCCGAAAACTCTTTTTGGAAAAAATAATTAATTTTTTGTTTTAAATAAATAAGTTATAAAATTGAGTTATCAACGATAAAAATTATTCAAATTGATTTTAAATTTAAACTTTTCAAGGAAATTTTTCATCAAATTTTAAGATTGTTAATCATATTTCACTTAATATTTCCTGATTTCATGTTAGATAATTAAAAATAAAATTTCATTTTTATCTAAGAATAAAAAATCAATTAAAAGTCCCTAAAAAGTTGTAATCAGACGTGGATTACATTCATAATCATTTCTCAAGTCTTCTTAAGATTTCAATTACGCTTCGCTTTCAAAGTATTGAATCAAATATTTTAATCACTTTCGACTCAAAACTAATTTATAGTTTTCTAGTATTAGAAGACATTTTGCAGACAATAAAAGAATAATAGAATGAATGCAAATATGAAATGATTGAAACGAATGGCGAAAATATTAATTGAAATAAAAGAATAATTTTGAAAACAATGAGAAAGTGTTCAATAATTTAAAATTTATGTAATTTTGAAAATATATTCCAATCAAATGAAGACAATTGTGTTTCGGCATTGTTTGCTATAATATATACGAAGCAATACTTTTTAGGTTTGGTTTGCATTTTCTCATATAATTCTTAAATAATTTGACTGTTTTAATGGTTTAGACAATAATAAGCTGTTTTCCAATTCCTAACCTATCGTATCATATAATTTACTTTCATGTAATTGATCGCTAAGTTATTCGCCAAAGAATTTATAAATTGTTTTCTTGTTATACATAAACAATGAGAAGTAAAACAAACAAAATTTGCCGTTTTTTGTAGGAAAACCTGACAAACCAAACAATACCGTATTTTGATGTCAAACATGCAATAACTTGTTTGAAGAGATTTTATCAATCAATCGATTCATTGATTCATCTTTTAGGCAATTTTCAAAACTAAATACTATTATTAAAATTCAATAAAATGTTGTTTCAATAGTAAGCAATCGTAACATTCGTTTGCAATTCATTTCGCAGTTATTTAATGAATAACTCATTTAAATATACGTTTGAAATGAATTTAAATACTGAAATACTATTTTAATAATTCACTAAAAGACTTGTTTTGATAGAAAGAGTTACATATAATGAATGATTGGTGAATCTGATTGTCAACCTGAGCTAATTCGGCAAATCTATTCAAACTGTGCGGTTCTGTTGCTCTCATGCCTGCAAACGGACCATAAAAGTCAGAAATATGATTGAGTCGTCATTAAAAAGTGGTAAATGTGCTCAACATCGCTAACAAAACGGTTATAACCAGTGAAATAGATATTATATTTATGAACAATCTTAACTAAACACAGTTTATTCGTAACTGTATTTTATGCGCAAATATTATTTATTTGAAAGGTTTATAGCGATTGCAAACGAGTTAGTCGTTCACTGCATAAGAATTTCGTTACAAATGATCGCAATTTTATATTTTTATCAAAATTGTCAGCTTTTCTCAATTTAAAAATTTCAAAATAAAAAGTGATTGAAATTAAAGCTTTGGGCCTAAACTTAAAACAACTTTTTTTGCTTTTATTAATTACAATTTGGTTAATGTTTCACATTTTTTATATTCTAAGCTATAAATAAATTAATGGAAGGCATAGTCGGAAAGAAGTGGGAGAAGAGAGTCCTGAGAATTGGAAACGACATACAATAAAGAGAGTGAAAGACATACAAAACGATAATGAATACAGTTTTTCGCCATAAGTCTATTCAAGCACTCAATATATCGCCCGAAGCCCTCAGTCGTTAAAGTCGAAACAAAACACGAAAACGAGAAACAAATAAATTTATTTATTTTTTCTTCAACTAAACCAAAAAAAAGTCGAGATCTTAATTTCAACTCAATTTAATTTAAAGTTATTTTTACTCAAAAATTATAATTCATTTATGTCTTCAATGAATTAGTTTGCGATTTAAGGACAAAATCTAAAGCCATATATAAAAACCTACTCTACCCTCACGGCTCGAAATGACTGTCCTCAGGTCATAGAGTTTTTATATGTAATAACTTATTACAAAACGAGTAATAACTCTTGAATTTATAATTTATTCGCTCTCTTAGTGTGCATTCAAAGCATATGTAAATATAGCAAAATTTTTTCGAAATAGGCATTTGCACAGACAGTATAGCGACGTACAAGTGCTCTATTTTATTTGCTATCATACTATTAGGGGCGAGGGTGGGAAAACATTCCCTTCACTTAATCGGGTATTAGTTGGAGTGTATATTTAACTGACGAACACATTAGCCATTAGAATATTGGTTGTTCTGCCCGAGCATTAAATGTTAGACTAAGCTTACGTTCCCTTCGATTATATGCCATTTATAACAATCAGCTGTTGTATTGAATTTCCAGTTGAAGTGCATTTTTGAATAAGTATAGAATTATACGCGTTTTGAGCCGAGTATCTTCGGCCCAATGTCAACAACTATTAGATACCTGTGCTATTTGGCGATCGAGGCATTCATGATTATTATATAAAATATAATAAGTTATATAACTTATAAATATAATGCTTTGCAATCATGAATTCCACTCCTCGTATTTAATTGGAAATGTTATTGGGGTTTGGGTGCACTCTCTCCCTCTCCTTCCCTCTCTTCCCTCTCCTCACTGCTAACCATTCATTCATTGATATATTCAGCAAACTTTGCTCAACAACTAAATACAAATATTTACTTTAATTTTAACTTTTGAGGCTTAGATCACGTTTAGCTAATTTTCAATAATATTTAGCCAAATATAATGTATATATAATATAAATATCGATTATTTTTATCCGTAATTATACCAAAAGAGAACTATAAGCCAGCGCTCGATCGGAATAGAGTTTCGGAGCCAAACAAACCGGTCGTGAAATATAATTTTTGGAATACAATTGATGACTAAAACTAATATTAGATAATCGTAAGTAGAGCTCTTGGATTCCCAGACTCGAACTCGAATATCGTTAGCGTATAAATCAAACTAAAATTTCTTATTTTTAATTTAGAATATTCTGCTTTCGCATCAAAACTGGAAACTCTAATCAACTCTAATAACTGGAAAATTGGTGAAGAGTATGAAATCTAACGCTAAATTTGATACCAAAATATTTCTCTGACATGACTTTGAAAAAATGCTTTTCTTAGTTTTTTGCAGCCGGCAATTCGGGGAGAGATTGGGCTAATGCAACGCCAGTGAACGCCAGCCAGGCTAACTGAGAACCACTAGCCAGCTCTAACTACCCATATCCGTATCTTAGCGCTGAATTAAAAGTTCACATTAATTCATGTGTTTGTTATAGATTGTGGACTAAATTATATGTTTGTGAGTTGTTGTTGATTTATTAAATCACAACTCACTCGCTCTCTAACAACCACACGATCGCTGTGTTTAGTGTCCAATATATTGCGTATAAATAATAATAATATGATATATAGTATTAAAACTACTCTAAAGGATAATTTTGGACACAAATTGGTGCAACACTTTTGCATTACAATACAATTACATATGTGTGTAATGAGTGGATAGATATCAAGATCTGCTTATCAGTGAATAAGATATAGAAAATAATTTATTATTTTAAGGATATGTTAAATGCATAGCACATCATATTATGATTAGTTTTGTGTTCTTTTCTCGCCAAAGCTCTGCACCAATCCATTAGACATTTATTTGTTTCAATCAGTTTTTAAAAGTGGGGTTAGTTTGCAATTATATCAAAAAAACTATATTATAGTAAAAGTTTGTTTAAAAAGCAATTCAAATGCGAATTAATGATGTCATTAATTATTTAAGTTAAATCTCGTGAAAAGTAAAGCCTCATTACTAGTGCTCTTTTTGCAAGCTTTCAAATAGAGTTCAAATGCATTGAAATGTTTTTTTCTCTCTTCAACTGCTTTGATGACCGAAATTGCAGTTTAGAAATAAAAAATTAATTCTTTTGATTTAGATTTAGTTAAAATTTTTGTTAATTTCGAAAATGGGTTAAAAGACAGACATTCAGAGTCTATGTGTTATCTAATGATAAATAGTTGAGTTGTTAGATATGGTTAGAATTGATAGTTTGAAATACATATCAAATGAGGTATTAATTTCGAGTACATGTCTTACATGTCTTCTGGACTAACTCTATCGCTAACTCTCATTAAATTAAATTAATTTCCAAATCACCACTAAATCAATGCTCAGTTGGAGTCAGTATTAGGTATGATATGAACTGTTAGTATCGATAAATTAATTTCGTAATAGCTATGAGAGTATGAGATGTAATCTGAGAAGAGATGACATAATAATCTGATTAATAGTATGTTTAGTATTAGTTTAGGTCTGAGTCTAAATCTAAGTCTTAGTCGTAATCTATTGTATATTCTTAGTGTTGTTTGTCTTAAGCGCTTACCGGCGCTGGACCTTCCTTTGGTCCTCTGCTTAGACGAGGCCGACGTACCGGAGCTCTGAATGGACTTAGCACTAGCACTAAGCAAAGATGATGCGCTATGGTGTGAGTGATGGGGGAAACCATACGGAGAACTAGCGGTAAAATCGCTAACTGTGGACGTGGGCGGGCCTGAGCCGGACCCGACGTAATGTGTGGGATAATAGGGACTTATCGAAGAAGAGTGATATGTGTGTGCGCTTTGATTAAGGCTTGTGGAGAAGTTAGCACCTGTACCTTCTCTGGGTTTGCTACTCGAGCAGTTAGTTAAGGCTGAGCCCAGGCTTGTGATCATATTGTGATGTGTGGCTGCATTCACGTAATACGGCTTCATTTCGGCGGCACCGGCAGACGACGACAACGTGTCCGACCCGACAGAGCTGCATGCTATGGCCTGGGTGCTGCTGCCGCTGCTGCTGGCACTGCCATACTCTGTGCCCACCGAACCCGGATTGGCGGACTGCCCGCCGTTGGCGTTGGCCGCCGATGCCGACCCGGACACGTTGTCCGGAGTCGCGTCTTTCGGTGGCGTCGGAGGAAAGCTAAACAAATGCGGACTAGAGTGGGAAGTGGGTGCTGAGGGACCGTGTGCTACCATGCCTGGCGGACTGCTGTGGCTGTGGTGTGACATTGACGGCTTCCCCGACCCGAACGGCGAGCACCAGCTCGGACCTGCCGGGTGCCCGTGACTGTGGTGTGCCGGGTGCGGCACCATTGGCGGCTTCGCTTCCCCTGAGATCCACGGGTGCAGTGCGCTGTGGAAGTGTGGCCGACATACCTGGCTACTGGTTACACGGGCTGCACAGGGATTCAAATCAAATAAAGTTTTATTAGTTTTTAATTAATAATTTGTTTTTTTATAATTAAAATTTTATGTGATTTTTATCGATCGACTAATAAATTAAATTCAAATCAAATATAAGATATGAGAAAAACTAAAACTAATTTCGAAAAACTATTTACTTTTTCTTAACTCAAGAAATAAGTTAAATATATTTATCACTACTTTTTCAGATAGTCTTTACTATAAATACCTTTTTAGCAAAAAATGAATTATTATTGAGTTTATGATCTTTAGCTCATTTATTGGGATATTTAGCAAAACGAGTCAAAATTTTCGTACATTTATAATATGTGTTTCGAAAAATTTACATTTAATTGAGTTGATATAATTTTTTACAAAAAACTGATCACTTGTTTAGATAGCCTTACGGGCACTGATAGCTTACACACAGACCGACCGAACAATGATCCCTCCCTTCGGGTAAAAACTTAAATATTGTGTAACTTTTTTACTTAATTTTTAAAGACTTTATAATATTTATTGACGATAAGTGAAAATTAGTTACGAGAATGAGATATATTTTTTTCTATTAACAGCTTTTGGTATTAAAAATAAAGTAATAAATAGCTTATATTGATTAGGAAAATAAATATCAAATTTACGAAAGCCATAAATTAGAGCACATTTAGCGCTGGCATTCAATTTTTCATAAACTTTTTAAATGTTTATTTGTCCGATAGTACGAGAAATAATTAATTTAAATTATTTTAAAATATTTTTTTGCGAAATAAGATTGACTGCACTTTTGACTGACTGTACAGTTAAGAAATGGTAATTTTATATGAGTTTAATCTGTTTTTGTGTCAAAGCATAAGTCAAGTTCTCTGTGATATGATATGCTGAGCAAAAAAGAAGACCACTTTTTAGGTTAATTTTTTTTCTTTTTTTTTTGAAAAATTAATACTCGCTTTGAAAGCAATAAAAAAGGGAGAAATGCACTGGAATTATAGCATAAATTGTTGAATTTGCGAAAAAAAATTTGGGCGCACAGTATGAAAGATACAGTAACTGTACGTTCAGCATGTGGCCCATATATACTGTACTCGATATTGTGGCACATGTAGTGTATTGTGCTGTGAAATTGCAGTTGAATACGGAGTATCTTTTTGTAGTCATTTAGCTAAAAAAATTCTCAGCCTCTCTCTCCCTCTCTCTCTCTCTCTCTCTCTCTCTCTCTCTCTCTCTCTCTCTCTCTCTCACTCACTCACTCTCTCTCTCTCTCTCACTCACTCACTCACTCTCTCTCTCCCTCCTCTTTCTCTCTCCTCACTCTCTCCTCACTCTCCCATAAATTGACCGGAAAATTGTAGGAATAGTTTAAAGTGTGTAAAATATAGCGATATATGTGTCTATCGGTCTCTCATTTACCTTCTCTGCCCTCCCCTACTCTGTACTCCCATTCTCTGTTCGCACAGACATAGAGATCTGGTTTTTCGCATTTGAACCAACTCTGACAGTTCGCAGCCTTAACTCTATTTGGTGTTTAAATATATTGCATTTTCGCGTTTGAATTATTGTTTCAAATCTCCCAAATTAGCGCAATTGCACTCTTATTATATGACTTATTCGGTGCACAAAATATTTTGAACTATACGTTACTCCCGAGCTATATGTTCATGTATTCTATGTATTATATGAATTGTAGACAAACACAGATCTGTTTTATTTTTAAAGTTACATAAAACTACTCTTCATTTCAAAGTAAAAGCGCATAAACACAACTCAATGTCAAGAATTTCTCTATTATTTTATGTTTGTTCTTCAGTTAGAGTTCACTCATATTATTAGTGCTTTAAATCTTTTTCTATTTTTCAGATACAATCAACTTCTGGCGCTTTTTTAGGCATTTAGATAGAAATCTAATCAATTATATTAGATTAGATTAGACTTTAAAATATTATTATTGATAAAAATTGCTTTAAAAAAATTGTTTGCCTGCAATAGGTTTGCACTCAGCTGTATGTGTTCAGCTACATGCGCTCGAAATGTATGGCCAAAACCGAGAAACTGGGCATTGATTTGATTACCCCTAAAGAAAGGCCAATATAATGGATAATCTGAATATATAGTTATCTCATAATGAGTACGTTTAGAGCGTTTTATGTTTGTCAGACAACACAAAACAAACACTCATTCGGTTCGGCTTTGGCTATGGCTTTTAGGAGAGGGAGAAGGAGAGGGCTATTTAATCATTGGCCGCACCAGTAGATCATTACAAACTTTTTTCTGGTGTTATATTTAATTTATGGTTGTCTGTCAGTCAGTCAAACAGTGCGTTTGATCGACGTTAAACACCAGCACTGGGCTCTCACAAGGGCTGGCCATCAAATGCTAACAAAACAATATTGCACTCAATATAATAGACATCAAAATCAAAGTAGAAGTGAATTGACGGCAAACCGCATATGTCATACAAGCCATACAGCCATCCGCCCAGAGATACACAACTGTTATAATAGTGTTTCGTTTTGTTTGCATTTTTGTGTATAAACTTTTTTGGGTTTCTTATTAATAGTTCAAATACTAAATGTTTTTCTGAGAACAATCAGTGATTGGATATATATTTTATTACTTTATATAAAACAATATATAAAAATAAAAGAGAACTCATCTGTTATTACACTCATCTGAAGCTGAAATGACTTAATAAATGACACGAATAAGCATTAATCCTATATTAAATATTAGACTCTTTTTCATGTGATTCGATGCCTCCCTGTGCTCGCCCTATGCCTGCGCTGGGAGAAGTTGAGCTAATTTTGTGCTTTTGGCACAAGAAGTACAACGAGTAATATTAAAATAAAACACAACACAAGAGTCAGTACAGAGTATTCCTATTAAACCTCGCGATACAACTGCGAGATAAGCGCTGAGTCTTTAATGTCAATCTCAAGAGTCATTTCCAACTGATGTCTGCATTTGTTATCAACTTTTTTAATACAGTCACCGCATGAGTGCTTTACTATAAATATAGATTAGCTCTAAACTGATGGCTAACTCAGACTCAAAGACATCGCAACGATATTCGCGAGAAATATACATAAAATTAAATACTTTTCTCTTAAATTGATCGAAACGTTAAGAACAAAAAACCCACAAATCCTACACTAATTGCGTTGACATGAAAACAAAGAAGTGTTGGTAAGTGTTAGGAAGAGTATGCCTACCGTGAGGTGATGGACGATAGCTGTGCACTGCAGCGGCTCTGGCGGCTGCGGCGGCCGCAGGACTTGCATAATAAGTTGCCGGATTCACGTGATTACCGCTTCCGTCGCTCATTGAGTGGAAAAACACGTCCATATCGTCCGGCACTAACATATTGCCGGTCGCCTCCATTCGGGGCCCGTTGTCGGCGTACCAGCGATGAGCTGCGGCGGCCGCTGCCGCTGCCGGTGAGTTGGACTGAGACGACGGGTCGCTGTTTGGGTTATGCATATTGTCCATTATAGCGGTTCTCACCCACACTTAGCTCAAGGATTCGGTTTTTTTGTTGATAAACAGCTGAGGAATGATTTGTGAGGATGTGATCAATGATCCAGTGATCCAATGATTGCTAATTCGCTGCAATTGTCTCTCCTTTTCGTCGATTCACTTAATTATTATTTATTTTATTTGTTTTGTCCGAAACATTGAAAACAAAAAACTTCTGTTTTCTCAGTTCAGCAAAAATTACAGTTATTTCAGACTCAATGTCTCAGATCTGTAGCACTACTACTGCTGTCGAGGGTTTGGATGTTTGCAGTGTTGAGCAGAATATGGTATTACTATTGGAAAAGAGTGAGACAAACGTCGACATGAGTTAGTAAATCAGATAATTCTAATTTATAAATATATTTTCAATTAATCGATTTAAATAGTGAAACGCGAATTGAGGTTTAGTTTTGTGTCATTAACGATAAATTATGTTAAATCGCTATAAAAAGTGCTCAACATTTGGATCAAACACTCAGTTTGCAGTCGCGACTCAAAATCGAAACAAAAAAAGAAAATTAAAAATAAAGTAAAAAATCATAAATTCTCTCAAAATAACAGTTGAGGCAAAATCATTACTGCAATAAAATTTACGGCAAATGTTTCGGAATTAAACTTTTTATACACTTTTTTATACACATTAGTAGTATTATAAGCATTTGAATGTAAGAAAAAATCAATTCCGAAAATCATTGGACATTTCAAAACTGTGCGAAAGGAGAGTATAATTTATTTCCAGGAAATCACACACTAATAGAAAGCGGGACAGACTCTAAATGCTAGTAATGTTAAAAATAAGAATTTATATATAAATACTAGATTTTGTTTTAAATTTATTTCAATCCAGTTTTGGATTTTTCTTATAAAAAAATTTATATAATTTTATCCAAAATTTCTATTAATAAAAACGAGAGATTCGTTTATGGAATTGAATTAAGATTATGTAAAAACTTTGATTCATAAAAGTACTAAAAATTTTCTTTTTATCATTTTTTTATCACTATTTCTTATTTAGTAAAATATCAGTTTTGAATAAATTGTTTAAATATTGCAAATTTGTATCATTTTGTTAATTGGGTGAACTCTAGAGATAGATTTTGGTAGAGATGTTGAATTGAAAGTTAAAAGGTTTGTGTTTTTAGATATCAATACATTTTGCTTACCGTTTGATTGATATAATCATAATCACTGTTGAGTTGATTGGATTCAATATTTTAATTGAAAGATAAGCAGAAATTAATCAAATCGTGTGTCAGTTAATCAATCAATCAATTAATTTTGAAGCAATTAATCAAAACATAATTTAAAGAAAATTTATTCATTCATTAAATCAATTTATCGATCGAATCAATCGATACACAGATAATCATAAAATATAATGAAAACACTTCGATATCAGTCATTGATTATCTAAAACCGAATTAGGAGTGAATGGAATCAATGAGTGATAAGAGACACGATATAACTGTACTTAAGATCGATATCCATTTGAATGGATGTTTAGGTGAAATATCGAGATTAGGTGTGAGAGTGAGTAGAGAAGAGAAGCAAATACTGAAAAAATTGCGAATTAATCGCAACTATAAATCGTAAACTCAATGAATGAGAATAAGAATCGATTGAAGAGCGATAGTGTTGTGGCGAAAGTCTTGAACAGCACTGGTAATGGTGTAGAGCACACAGAGTCAAATGCACGCGACTCTCTCATACACTCTTTGCACTGGAAGGCCAGGAATGTATGCTATGCTCGCTCTCTGGTTCTCAAAACTGGTCTGAAGAAGATGATCGAATCGCATCTCTTTCATCCCATTCCTGCCATTGCGGTTCCCTCAGGATAGGAGGGATAGGAGGGGATAGTGAGTATGAGTCTGTATGTGTGCTCTGCAGCCCATTCGCGTCTCTCTCCCTCTCATAGCACAGTCTGGCGTTCGTGTGTAGAGAGCGTACAGTCTATTCAGTCTATACTCGGCAGCACTGGATATGCATTAGAAACGCGTTTTAAACGGGGGATAGACTCGAGCACTCAGTCAGTTGTGTTTAGTTGTGTTTTGGGGGGAAAGGACAGCAAATATGGCTCTGGATTTCGCTTAAGAAGGTATTAACTTTTCGGTTCCCCCGCTGTTAGTGGCGCCAGTAGTTCATAGTAGAGCTCATCGCTATGACGGCCGTGAGAGCCAATCGTCGGCGCAGTTGCGCCGGAGAGGGCCGGCCTGTCGGCGCAGTGGTGTAACGCCTGCCGTCTCATTATGAGCGCACATGCATTTACTTTTTTAATGTGTCGCACATTCTTCACCGCAAAAATGGGCACTACTGGCCGTCAATCAAACCGATTTGGCCACACCTTATGATTAATGGCACTCAAAGGAATAGTTTAGTTACGGGGGCGGAGTGTATGGCAAATTAGTTGACACCCTTTTGATACTAGTATTGGCGTAAAGGAGCGAGGATTGAGAGAATTGAGAGAATAGAGAGATAGAGAATCGCTGTTCGAGTATAGTCTGCAGATGCAAACAACCGGTGCATCACTCTATGCATCAATCCGTGTACCACAAGAGCCATATAAGCGATATATTCAACACTATATGCTCTGATGTCTGTTGTTGTGCACAACTCTATTCTTATCAATTTGATCAGGGTGTTATCCAAGAGGGATGCCTAGTTTGGGAGGTGTAGCCCTAACAATGCACTTTTGCGCTACACAACAATGCAATGCTTTTTAGCTATCGTTTCATTTAGTGATGGTTTTGTGTCACGCGTTCACACATTGCTATTACACACAAAACAGGCTTTTCTTCACAATTCTAACCAATTTTTCTTTTTCGCCAAGAATTTTGTGCAAATTATGGCAAACAATTCAATTATATGCCAAACCATTTCGTGTGATCCAAATCAGATATCAATAGTTAGTTCTTATGCTTTGCAATACGTATTCTCTGTTTGACTGCATATACAGTCAGTTATTCTGTTGTCTATTCTCTGTTTCTATGTTTGTGTTCTCTCTCTTTCTCTCTCATCACTAATGACTTTCAAAGTTGACTTCAAATGAATAGAAAAAATAATAATTTAAATAAATGAAAAAATTACTTTCAAATGTGATTCGGAAACAGTCTGTTATGGTTGGCATAGAATTAATTATATATTTAATAAAACAATTTTGACGGTCAAAGACAAGTAGTCTTAACACAACTGCTGACAAAACACAAACTCAAAGCCAATGTCAGTGTTTTGCCAGAATTAATATTATATTTCTATTTGTAGTTCAATATAAGTAAAGCTAATATTTGTTGATTTAATTCATTTATAACAACAATTATTTAGTGATTGTCGACGGAATGAATGGTTAGCCAATTGTCGATTGCATTTTGCAGACACTGCTGTGCCTTTGCTTCGGTATATATATATAGATTGTCATTAATTTTGTTGAAACTTTCATTTTATTTTTTATTATTAATATTATTGAAACAGTACTGCAAAAAAGGACAGCACAGGCACACATAATAGGGTCGTTAAAAACAAGGTCCAAAACATTGATCAGAGGATGTTAGATAAGAGTCTCACACTATGACCGATCCCACCAAATAAGCCATTAATCAATTTATATATTCTTTTGATTATACATTCTATGAGTTTAGTGTATTAGCGGTAATGCTTTTCAATGCATATAAACTAGTGATGCGCAGGGATAGGCCATCTAAATGTGCATTTGAAAAATGTCTCATAGTTCAAATATTTATTTAATCAGGTAAAGTATGCAAACAATTTAAGTTAAAATATTTGTCAGTTGTTTTTTGTCAATTTAATTTGAATTTTGCTAAAAAATACAATTTTTGGCTTAATTTTGATAAAAGCAAATGTTCATTTGTACTTGACATAAATGTGCGCATCTTTATTAGAAATAAATGGCATTCAATATTCGCTTAAACTAGGGATGTGCAAGGGGATCATGGAAAAATACTCTCACAAGCTAACAAATTTTCAAAATACTCTAACCATACGCAAAGTCAGATACCCCTACCTAAAAAATTTGTCGGATGCCGAATGTTTTTTTTCCGCAAAATAAATTTAGTGTAGTATTTAGGTATTTTTCTTAAAAATTGATTTATTTTGGGGGTTTTTTAATTAAGTAATTAATTGCTAAATTCCTGAATAGTTTAAATTCAGTTAAATTTAGCCTCAATTCAGCGACAAAATATCAAATATCGTTTAAAAAGCGTTTTATACAAAATCATGATTAAAAAAAATCTCTACCCTTAACCCCCAAACAAAAGTTCTTAAAAACTCGCCATTTTCCTACCCTAGTTCCCCCTTGCACATCCCTAACTTAAACTAATTTAATAAGTCATGTTATTCTGTAAATATTAATTAATTCCAATATTCTATTTGAAATCAATTTTATTCTTATTCCTCTGATCTCTGATCGCACTTCGATTTGTTAAAACTTTTTTTCGGCCAAATTGTTAATTAATTTTACGATTTCTTATTTTGTAATTAATTTTGAATTTTATTTTTCATATATAACTCGATTAACTCTTTACTCTTTTTTCGCTATAAACGACAAAAAGAGTTATTAATTACATTTGTTTCGATAGAAAAAAAGAATTAATTTCAGTTTACATTTATCATATATTTTATCTTGTTTAGATTTTAGTGTTTAAGAAAAAACAATTTTCGTTTGCAATGTCTCTCTCTCATGAGCACAGCATACCTGCCTTTAATGTAAAATTTAATGTTTAGAAGTCTTTAAAGTATTCAACAAACAAAACAAAAATCTCTTTTTGAGATATAAGCTATCGATAGGAAGTAAAGCACACAATAAACTGTCAGATATTCATCACTTTGAAAATCTGATCCACAAAAACATTATTATTTTTCATCCCATAATTATTTTGTTAATGCATTTTAATCTCTACAATAATATACTCTGTAATAGATTTTTAAAAGTTAAACTATTTTTGTTTTTCAAAAATTAATAATAATAACTAAAAAAGTCAGTGACTCTTAAACAATAGATGTATTCCTGTATAAGGAATTAAGAATTAGTTTTTCCGTTAAGAAACTATTTTTTTTGAGAATCAGATTATTATTGTTTTAATTGATTAATGAGTGGTTCGGCGATCAGATACCAGTGTTTGATAGTTGATAGCAGTTATTGTTAGAGACATTAAATTTGATATATATTCAGAATAATTGATGTATTATTCTTAACTGAAATGTTCGGCAAATAGTATTTGAAGTAAAGCAAAAAATTGCAAAAATAAAGAAAAAACAGTCAAAGAATGTGAGGACAAAAAGAGAAGAAAAATGCAAATGTTAGCGAATTTCTATATAATCCTTCGCTCTTTAATTTATGTCACAAATCATTGAGAGAAGAGAACAGTCGCAACAAAACACACAAAAACTCCATTTCGAGACTCTCTAACGAGTCTTGAATTTCTAGTCTTTGTTTCTTTAGGTAATTATTTGCCGGAATTTTTTCGTTTTTGTCGTTTAGCCGAAGGGAAGGCAAGACAGAGAAACAGAGGAATAGACAGAAAAGAGAAAAAAAATTAAAAGAATAGTAATGTGAATGAAGTTTTATAGACGTCGTTTCGAGAGTGAGTGTTGTGTATGTATTCCCGACATTGAAATCATTGAAATTTACGACCCATTGCTTCGGCAAAAAAGTTAAAGTCATAGCAAATGCAACAAAAAATGTTCACTCAATACGTGTGCAATGGCTGAGAGCAACCAAACTGTCACTGCGTTTAATGTGTGGCAACAAAAACGTAAACTAAGTTAGTCTTAAGAGTCGAGTGAATGGCGTTCATCTGGTATGAAGACCAGACATAAAAAGCGAGATCACTTCTAACCATAGATTTTAGTTTTCAAACACAACACTCAAAGACAATAATGGAGTTAATGACTAGTAATAAATCATTTTATATTTTATCATATCTGCTGTACTCTCTCTAACCAACCGCTAACTCTCTCTTTGCTCTCTTCACACTCTCTCTTCTTATATGTCAAACATATACAATGTTTAGACAATTTTAAGAGTATTTATTTGTCTAACCGTTTTATTCTATCTTATCTAATCTTAATTTAAATTTAATGCTTTCGTTGATTTTTGTGCAAAACCCTAAACTAAAATGCATTCAATGTTTGTTTGTCCGAAACGATTGATGAGATGTTTGTCTCGATTCACATATTGATAGCATAAGTGAATGGCTTTTATTCCTTTAGTTTTAAGGAATAGTTATTTTCGCAGTTGTGACTCATTTATGATGACTACACTTTGCTTATCAGTAGGTTTTGGGTTTGCAGTTCAAAAAATGCATTCAAATGTTGACCACTGGGTCGCCATTATGGGCGAAGATAGTCGTCTTAAATGGTTGGTAATCAACGGCTATATACGTCTATATACCGGTTAAAATAGTTTTGCGTCAATTGTTTTTAACAATAATTGCCGTCTTATAGACCTCACTCGTAGTTTTGGCTGCGATTTATTATATTGTATTTGATTCTGAGCTCAATATAAATGTCAGCAATTGTTATCAAAGCACTCGAACCACTGACTGCTATTTTATGGGTTGTCGACGGAACAGGATTGGAATAAAAAAAGTTTCATTGATTACGACACACATTAATGACTGCTTTTGTGTTAATTTCATATTAGAAGTGATGATAAATATAAAGATGTAATATAAAAAACTATTTTTTGTTAGTTTGAATTACAATGCTACTAAATAATAAAACTTTAATGCTATTCTATCAAAATTCTATTATAAGTTATTCAATAACAAAATTGTTAAAATTACTTTTACTTAATAATAGTTCTACTTTTTCTCAAAGCAAAAGCAAAAATTGATTTACTATTGAAACTCAATCTCTCCATTGAATTGAATTTTTTTCTAGTGATTAGTGAAAATGTATATATATTTTAAACCCCATTGAAGGTGTGAGCGGTTTGGGCACCGATAGGGCACAGAACACAGAAAGATGTCTATCAAACAGGAAGAGCTGGGATGGCATTTGGCACCAGAATTATTGTGAGAGGCAGGCAATGAACGAATACATCAGTTCTTCTCGGGTCTCAGATTCGGTGTATTTAAGAGTAAATAACATTCTATGAGAATGAATGAAATCTCATGAGTTGTCGAACAGATTCTGTGTTATATTAGCGATGGTCGCCAGCACTGGCACTGGCACTGGCACTGGTGGAGTGGATAAGGTTTGTGGTCTTAGTATTGGTGCGAAACAAATTAAATCGTATGAAAACCTAGACTAAGCGTATGAGTTGTAAGAGTCGTATGAGTTGTATGAGTAAGTGAACCGTTTTTATAAGCATTAGTACCACAAAAAGTGGTGACATTTTTAGTGGTGACGGGTATAGGAGTCGAGCCTTCCGTCCCCGTCGAGAGTCGACAAGATGACCACTGATAACGACACACACTCTCGCAGAGGTTCAGTGCCTGTATTGCCTGTATTTACAGATAAGTTGGCATTTGGTGTTCCAACTGCACCAACCAGTCATATCTTACATTACGGGACTGGCATTACCAGTGCCAGCACTGAACGGATATAATACATACAGTAGAGTGTGTTGAGAGTCAACTACGACAGAAGAGGCCCTTACAGTGTGTAATGCCATCGAAATTGTCTCTTAAATATCGACTGGAGCCAAGAGTTTGGACATGACGTTCAATGACTTGAAACTCGAGGGCGCCGGCAGTTCGCCAGTGCTCTACTGCTGCAGCAGTGCATTAGTACCAGATCTTCGTTTATGCAGTACTCGTGTTAAGACATTCGTAATTAATGGCCGAATACTATTGGATAGCAATGTCTTTCATAGTCTTTGCTTTTGACTCGCATTTGATTGATTCGCATTCGCCTAAAATCCACAAATTATAGCATTTTTTGATGAATGCCTTTAATTTTGTGCATAATTTATAGCCATATAGTCATATAATTTGCCAATTTTCGAGATAAACGGCTTTTACTTTAATTGAATTTTAATTATGAGCACAAATGTAAATAAACTATACTTTTCCAACTCTAAACTTTTAATTTTGATCAATTTTAACCACAAATATTTAAAATGTGTTTTTTATGCAAAATATTTTAATTGCTTAAATTTATTTTAATTAATTAGTTAATATTATTTTATTCATTTAATTGCTTATAAAAAATGAATATATTTAAATCAAATATTTTCACTATTAATCAATTGAAAGATCGCACACTTATTCGGTCATAAAATGCAAATTTGCATCTGACTAGTTTTTATAAGTGCAATAAAATTTAAATTTTCGATTAATTTTATCAAAATTTATTTGCTCTAAAGTGAGCAACAGTTTAGTTATTGCAAATTTTTATTGAAATTATTTGTAAATTTTATGTTCAGAAGAAAAACATCAAAAATCAAGGCTTAAGTCAATAATTAGAGAATATATGAGGAAATTAATCACTAGATATAGAGTATATAAAAGTCACAAAATGTTTAATAAGATTTCCCGGTTTTGAATCACGTTTTGCTATTTTTCATATCAATTCAAACTAATTGTGAAGTTATTATATTTTTACACTGAATATAAATTAGTAATGATTTTAGATTTTTATGTTTAAGTTCTTATTTGATGCTATCACCAAGCTACTAATTTAATAACAAATTTTTTATAAATTTTTATCTTTTTAAAAATTATTATCAATACTTATGTTAGTTAATCGATTGTTAATAATATAAAAGTTAAATAAGAAAAATGCGATTAAAATCACAATTGAAATAATAGCAAGGTGTAATTCAGTCTCAAAGCAAACATAATTTGCATTTAATTGCAAATTAATGCACAACTTCTGGAACTGTTCGTGTGGTTCAACTGATTTCTATTGATAACAATAGCGATAAACAAATTAAATGAATTAAAAGGTTTTTATAACTTCTATCAAATTTGATATTTATTGGCAATGAATCAAAATTTGTGATATGTTTTAAATCAATAGAATATGCATTCAATGCATTCTTTTTAAATAATAATGTAAAAGTAAAGAAAAAAACGCATAACTTATTAGAATTTAATGAATAAAAAATAAAAAATTCGCATTAAATTCAAAGATGAAATATTGTATTTTAAGTATTTATATATTAATACTATTTATTCATTTGGCAAAAATGGCAATTGTTTAGTAATAAAAAAATTATTTTTTAAATAAGTTATTGAAATTTGAGTTAAAAGCCATAAATTAAATAATAATTTTCTATACAATTAAGAGTAAAACGAACAAAAAATGAATGAGAGATTAGTTTAGAACTAACATATCGTTTAGTCAGAATCTGTAAAAAGAGCCTTTCTCAAAAGCAGGTTTCCAATCAGATAATAAATTATCACTTCTCGCGCAGTGTATATAAATCTGTGCTCTAACTATCGAATGTGTCAACTGATGCCAATCAACATTTCACTCACACTTATATAAATTTTTCATTAATGAGTAAATCATTAACTTTTGTGCCAAAGACTCGCTTCCATTAACTGTTATCTGTTATCGACTGAAGACAAACTCTTTTTACTCAAAGCGATACTTAATATTGAACAGCTCTGACACACAATTAGAATATTAAGAATAACGAACTAACTTATGCATCGTATACTCAATTAAATAAATATCTATTTTTAATCAGGGTCTTCATTCTTAAATACTTTCAATTTCTACAAATGTCTCAACAGATTGTTAATACATATCAGTCCGATATCTACACTTATATCGACGCAAATTGAATACAAAATTTTGTATTGAATCCAATATTTTTTACCCAAATCTAAATTTTGATCTCTAATTCACACAATTTTCTATTACTGCACAATTGAGTAGTAATTATATGAATATCAGATATCAGGCAATTATACTGCGTTTTTGTTTAGCTATTGAATTGATTTGTATAATGAAATGAATTCATTAAAATTAATTGATTTGAGTGAAACTTAACATAAAATTTAGTTTTTAAAGAATATTTAATTAAGACATAAAACTGATTCTAGAAGAGTAATGGGAAAACTTAAGAAAACAAAATCAGGATTATAGACCTGGTTAGAAATAATTAATAATAATTTGTTTGTTTGCATTTCAAATGTGTATTCAGTTTTTTATCTTTGAAGTCATTTTTGAATATTATGTATAATAAAAGTCAAACAATGGCTGTAATAATGATAATGAAAAAAACGAGAGAAAAAAATAATATAAAAATGCAAATAATGAAGACGTATTGTCAACTGTTTAACTGTTTGCATGAGTGCCAGTCATGCTATTATGACTGCCAACAAACACACATTGCAGAGACCGGTGCTCTAATACGTAGACAATTAGAGAGAGAAAGTTGGCATAACTTTAGAGAACAAACAGCCAAAGCTGATAGAATTGTTGGGCTCAGCCCTAATAGCCAGCACTACATCTGATGTGCGACAGAATAGCCAGTCTGGAGACTAAATAAATTTTAAATTTCCAACTTTCCACTACTGACTGGCCGTATAGTGCGCTTAACGACTAAAACAGATTTAGTGAATATAAGTCACATTAAGATCTTTTGCCAAAACATTTTTTCCTTTTATTTTAGTTTTTTTCGCATATAATTTAAAGACAAGTTTTTTTTTGGTTTTGACAAATATTTATTGTAAATGGTTTCGAAGCAATACTAATAATAATGGCGTTTAAGGCTATACTCTCTATACAGTATTTGAATGACATTACAGGCATCGCTTCAAAAAGATATTTTGAAGACTTTTTTCTTTAAATAATGGTTTTGATGTGACACTGGACAACAAGCGTGTATAAGTGCTCAGGCATTGAAGCCATATATGCTGTCCCTTTAGGCCTCTTCTCAGATATTCTGGTGACTCGTATGCAATGGTAAGTATGTATTGGAGCCGAGAGTTGGTATAAGAGAAACTGAATCGAAGAGAAATTGAGTGAACGCACACATAGACCATATCTGATGCAGTCGTAAAATGCCCGGAGCTTTGATTCCATCGTTTTTATTATAGATAAGGCCTGAGAGGAGAGAGTGAGAGAGCAGACCGAGAGAGCAGAGCGAGAGAGTGAGAGAGCAAAGCGAGAGTATGTGTGAGGAGATAGAGAAAGGGAGGAATTGCAAAGAAAATAGTTGTCGTCTCTACTCATCTAAACCTATATCTGTTGTGAACAGCACTGCCAGAGCACTGATACCAGAATTTGAACGATTTTTGGCGACAGAATCTCTAACTGAAGACAGTCTTCAATAGAAAGCGAGATATAGACTCATCTGAAAAATTTTATATAGAGATAAAGTCTTTCTCGCAGTCATACACACATTGGTTGCCATTTGTGTGCATATTCTGGCAATATATTGGCCACTATTCCAATGCCTATTCCACTGTCTATTCCATACTTCTGGAGCTCATATACTTAGAGCTGCTCTCAGTCTCTGATCTAAATACTCGATTAGCCCTTTATCTCAATAACGAAACATTGATTTATTAACGGTGTGTTTGATAGATAAGATGAATAAATTACTTGTGATTATCATTATTTGAAAAAATCCTAAAACCTAACAAAAGAGGCGTTTATTGTTCACACCTTTCGCTCACATTTTTTGCTCCATTTTTCCTCTATTTTACTTCCCATTGATTTTTTCCTCATTCTTCCATTTTTTCTTTTCTGAGCAAAAGTACAATGAATTTTAGCATCAGTTGAGAGCCTAAACACAACAATTGGGTAATAATGAGACCACAGTCTCAATAAAACACAGAATTGTTTGCTTTGTTTTTTGTCAAAACAAAAAATTCTTTATTTTATGTCTGAGGGTATGATTAGAATTGTTTTATGATTTTTTGCATTTTTATTTTCTTTTTCTAATTTATTGTTCTGTTTATTATATTTTACTTTTTTTTGGCAAAAATAGCAAAACCATAAACAAAACAAAATATTTAACTATTAATTCAAACATTGATTCAAATGCAATATTAAAAACAAAAGTAATTTGAATTATATTATATATAATTATTTAATGATAAAAAGTAAGTTTAACTTAATCACTGAATTTAATGCTAAAAATAAGTGATTGTATAACCATTTTATGTCTCATCACTTCGACTGAATGAATAACCGACTAAACGAATAGCAATCAAATGGTTTGAGTCATAACTCGGCGTTTATATTATGGCCTCATATTTGGATTGCAGTCGACCACTTGAACGACTCAATTGGCCTTAACTTAATGCAAATTGGAGTCGAACTACAATTGTAATCGTTGGCCAATACTTGTCATATTAAGCCACAAATAAAAGTATTGCAAACATTACTCCACAACTAAAGTATTATATTATCCCATTCGCAGCAGTTTTATTGGGCACCAGATGTGCCGCAAAATTGACAATAGTTTTGATTATTTGTTGTATTTGTTTGTTAGTATTGACGGCAAGAATTTGGAAAAATATTTGAAAAAACCTAATTAGCAGAGTTTGGACTCTCTTTTTCTAATCTAAAATTTGTTTGAGAAACAGATGAATCAAAATGTTATTTCAGCAGAACTTTGCATCAAAACAAATGTTTGCCGTTTTTTCTTAATAGCAATTCGTAATAAATAGCTTCAAGTGTTTGAGATATTTTCGGGTTTCTTCTTCTTAACTAATATTAGACAATCTCTTATCTGTTTTGCAAATATCACAAGAATTCTCGTATTCTGGTAGCAAAACATTGCCATACATTGCCATACATTGCAATTGCGATCTTAAAGTATTTTACAGATTAGGCTCCACTTTATCTGTGAATATATACAGTAAAAGACCGCAAAGAATGCCAAACATTGTCGCGAACCTAAACTACTTATTGCGATAAGAAGTAAAAAAAGAAAATTCAAGAATCTTTGAAATACCAGAACAAGACTTTTTAAGACTCATTATCGGTGTTTCTCATTAATAAAAGTTTAAGCAATAGATAAGTTAGCGATCAATCGCATCGCTGCCACTGATTGACATTAAAACTTAACCAAAAACTGTTGGAAATATTTCAAACCTTTTCAACTGTTTTTCAATATTTTGATCGCAATAATAGATTATTTGACTTAAAAGTTATTTATATTTATAAACCTTTCAAATAAAAATCAAAACTGATTTCGATCTAAAGAATATCGATTTATATATAAATCGAAAATTTTTTACTTTTTATTAATAGCAAATAAACTGTCGATAATTTGATGATAAGTTTGAAAAATTGCCGCATTTTTATAGCAGTGATAGGTATTCAAAGGTATGAAAGAAATAGTTTATTTGCATTTGAATAAAAAAAGTCTTACCTCTTGTGATAAGTGAAGATAAGGTCTAATCGAATTAGATTCGCGGCTTTTTATATTTAGTTTCCAAATACAGTTAAAAGGCTTTAAATCTTGAGTGGATGTACTGAGAGATGAGATCTGCCAAACACTGATGCGATTGCTTCGGCTCTATCCCTGCAAACACTATACTCTCTGTACTCTATATGAGTTGAGTCTCTCCTCTTCAGTGCAATCAATAGATGACTTATAACGTCAAACATATACATAGAGTGGAGTAATGTGTGTTATCTGGCATTAACTCTATGCCAATCTCATCGCCTATTTTTAATCGATTTTTGCTCTTTTCATCGCTTAGTGAGAGATGTGGTCCAACTGTTTGTGTGTAACGTATCAGAAGTGAGAGCACGAGAGCAGCAAAAAATGTTGATATTATATCTGAACGTTAGCTATAATGCCATCAATACATTGTGTGTTTGCAAGAGAGCGCAAGTCCTTTGAGATACAGGAACGGTGAGCGACGACGAGATGCCTACATCTCCTCTGCATCTTATATGAATCGCTCGTTTCCAATCAGATCTCTTCCATCGTTTGACGTGCACTGGCAGATACAGCCGTTCCGAGATATATGGGTTTTATGGGGTATGGGGTGTGGTTCGCAACAACAGAGCAACACAATTGATGTCGGCGTTGATGTTGATGATGATGATGATGGCGATGCCTCTGCTCTCTCCACATCTCTACACAGCCCTCTCGCTCTCTCCCTCTCTCTCTCTCTCCCCATCTCTCTCCCTCTCCCCATCTCTGCCATTGCGGGGATAACCTATCGTCGCATTTATCATATCTTACTCTGTATTGAATAAACGGCTCATCACATCACAGATTCATACTTTCATACTCTTTCACACTCTTTCATACTTTGCCCAAATAGACGAGTAAACACATCATTAGCTTTAATATCGCATATATTCTAATATTAAACCCATTTATTCCCATTCTTTCTACTATCGCATCAAATGTGAAATTATTTACTTTTTTTGCATTATTTCCATCTTTTCGATCCAAACATATTTTTCTTATTATTATTCTAATGATTGTGTTCTATAAATTCTATAGTTATTCAGATTTTTCTTAAACCAATTTCTAAATATAATTAATTATTTTTATATTTAAATATAATAAATGTTTAAATTAATAAAATTTATTGCCTTTTGTAATATTTATGTTTTTCTTCAAACAGATAACTCAAATTGAATGCAATGCATAAAAAATGAGCGAAAAATATAAATATTATAATTCCAAAACTCATACTTTAATAGCAATTTTATTTAAGAACTGTTTCATTGTGCCTAGATGAATAACAGGAATTGAATGCTAAACAGTTTTATCGCATAAATCATTATAACATTTAAAAACTACATTGTGTTAAAACACTTGAAGATATTTTACAAAATTAACTCCGAATGCTGTTATCGAAAGTACAAATCTATTTGAAAAAAAGGTACAAAATATGTATTCAAATTAATTTTAGTCTTTTTTACATTTTGTTTAACTCACTCGCAATTCATTCATCATTTCGATTAAAAATATAAATTTTGTTTTTGAAAAAATTAGTTATTATCGGCAAAAAAATGAACAAAAATTACAACAATTTTTTAGTTTGAAAATGATTTAATTCAATGAATCAATTATCCGATGAACTAATTTAGATGAATTGAAAGCGCAATACTGTTCGGCCGGTTCTCCAAATACAATAATCAGATTTTCAAATCAGTGATTAAGTAGTTGTCTATTAGAAAAATTTCTGGTTATATATAAAGTTAAAATAAATTTAATTTATATCTAAAATGAGTTAACTTTTAAGTAATTAAAATGGATTGAAAGGGCAGACACAGACAGAATAAATTTTTATTGTTTTGTAATCTATTTCTGTTATCACACATGAAATAAAAGTTTAGTACAGTATATAAAAACCTAATTTATTTGCAAAAACATTTAGTATTCGTTTAAAGTTATCGTACGGATAATCACAACTCATTAATTATCGACAAAAAAGTGCTAAATAATGGAAAAATACATTATAATTATTTTACAGTAATATAGTAAGGCTTAGCTAAGCTTGCTACAATTTAGAGTGAAAAAAACTGAATTTCAGTTTTATATATCATTTTTATAGTATAAAATATTTTAGTGTTAAATACGAGACTTTTGTATAATTACTGCACCATTTTTCTAGTCTAATGATTTGTTTGCTCTAAATTAAGTCATTCAATAAAAATATTTTTTAAGCCAATATATAAATTCATACGTTATCTAAAAATTTTTTTCGGGTACAAGAATTTTTCAATTATTTTAGTTTTTTTTGTTTTTTAATTTTCTAGTCATATGTATATAATGTGTCGATGAATATATGCATGACTTATACACATCTATCTGACTGATGATGACAACCCACTAATGATATCCTCTCTTATCGTTCGCTATTTTACCTCAAAATGAAATTTTTTTCATAAATTATATTTAATATGATTTTTATTAGATTTGATTATTTTTCCAATAATGGACTCCTTTTTAATGAATTTTTCTTATGCTATAAAAATATTCTCCTTTTTTATGTTTCTTTGAATTTTAATTAAATCAAAGTATATATAAATAAGTTTTTTTTACAAAACCAATCATTAAATTTGAAAATTTATTGATAGTCTCTCTATTCCTGTTTTAAATATTGGAATTAATTGGATATTTATGAGTCAAATGCCTATAAATTATTTAAACACATTTTGTAAAAATTATTAGTTTTTTCAGTTGTAAATATTTACTACATTAAAAATCTAATTTTAAAAACTCTTCGCTCGGCAATTGAATTTGTTTTTTGAATATTTGTCACTGATTTTTGAGTTGATTTCTCAAAAAATGTTTGCAAATGATTCGTAAAATCTTTTTCTTAAAAATTTTTAGCGATTATCTGATAGATAGTCAAAAAGTGTATTAAAATGAGAAATGCATTGAATGTAAAATACGATTGCATTTGAATGTAATCCAAGTGTGTTATGGATTAACGCTTCTGTTCGTCGGGAGGAATAGGAAAAAGATATTCGGATTTCTCTATCTATTCAATCGAACTCATTATCGCATTGATTGATGCGATTTCGCATTTCATATGCTCTTTCTAAGCGTATAAATATGTTAAATCATTTCTTGACTGAATTTTTATGTTAAGTTCAGTTTTGAGGTCTGCTATCAATAGAGAGGGACAGACGAGATGATAGTCTGGTTGACAATTGAGCCAAAGGCGCTTTTAGAGTAGGGGAGGGCTGTGTCGCGAATACTTTGAAATATATTTAAACTTTTTTTGAAAGTTTTAAAATTAATATTAAAAAGAAATTCCGAATTTTTAACATAACTCTAATACGAATATTTTAGACATTTTTTTATTTATTAGATTAATTTGAATGATTTATTTTGTACTAAAACTGTTGTTTTTTTTCTAAAAAAGTATGAAAAACAAAGATAAGAAGAAATTTTGTATTTTTTTCATTTTACTCCAGTGAAACTGAGTTACTATGAAATTAATTTTTGTTATAAACAGAGGAAATTTTTCTCTGTCTGATAGCAATTGTGTGAAAAAAACTTATATTTTTGAGACAAAACAATGATTTATATTAAACGTAGAGTATATTAGTGAAAAATTTTTCATTTTTTCAAAAACTTGTATAACATTTGTCTTAATAATGTGTTGAGAATTTCAAAGACTTTTTAGCAGAAAAAACGAACAATTTTTTGTTGTGTTGAGAATCTAAAGAAAAATTCATTTTATGGATGAGTTTTAGGTTCAAAGAACGCTAAAAAAATAAATTTGTGTTAATGTTATCAAATTTATATTAAACTCTACCAAAACTTTTTGACTAATTTTTGTTTAGTTTCGTAAAAACTCTTCTCAAAGATACGATTAGATAACAAAACACATGGACTTCTTGTTTATTAGTTTAGGCTTTCGGTTGAGTTATTTTGTTGACTTATTTTTATTTTATATATATTTTTATTTTTTATCGCAATTCATATCTGAGATAAAAGATGTGAACTAAAAGAGAGCGGAATATAGTGTTTGAAGTATAGGTAGAAAATGTTATTCCTAAATGATTGTTATAAAAAAAACTTTTCAGTTAGTTATCAATGAGAGTAATCATATTTAGACAACAGTGCGAGTGATGTTTGAAGAGTGCTCTCAATGAAGAGCCAAAACTCAGTTTAGTGTTAGGCATACGACAAGTGAATTCAACTTTATTTTCCTCGACTCTCATCACTAAATGAATGCTCGAATTGTGTAACTCTTGTTCTGTATTTTCCAACTTTTTTTATTGCATCCAATTATCATTAGTTTTTATTTTTGTATATTTTTCCAGTTTTTCATCATATTATGTGACTTATTGTTTACGCTTATATATGTCTTTTCTCATTAGTTTTTATTTTTTTTATTCCGAATCGTGTTTTGAATGTTTTACACAAATATCTGAACTCTTTATTGCATTTGAATATATTATAATTAAATGTTTATTTAATTGTGTAAATCAATCCTTTCGACTGATTGATTGGAGGAATATTTCCCACGAGTTAAGAGTTTTAATGTTGTTATTCGATGTTTGGATTTAAAAGCGTGAATCGATTTAATAGCAAAGTTTATGAAACATATATAAAATGCAAATAATTTCAATTGATTTGAGTCGAGTTCGTACGGCAAATGTGTATTTCTATTGTTAATCGTTTTATCAGTTTTAAAGCATATCCTCATATAATTCATAGGCATATAATTCACGGCAATTCACGACTGGTTTTTGTCTTCACGCGTTCGCATTTGATGAAGAGCTTAACTCCCAGTGCCTATTGTCGACACTGGTATTTAGTCGGGTGCGCATAGAGATCGGGTGCGACACGCGTTTAGGTAATCAACGCGAAAACTAACTCTGATTTGCAATCCGTGTCCAAAGCGTTACAAACATTTCTTTGCTATACATGCGATACAAATACAATAGAAATACGTGTTTTGTGCCTCACATGCGATACCCGAATGTGTTATATAATAACTGTGAGAGAGAATGGAATGGGATGTATGGGTTGTATGGAAAGGAGGTTATGTAAACTTTTGACGCAATGATAAATTTGGAAAACATTATATTCCCCTCATATATAATATGGTGTATATTATGATAATGACAGCCAAACTCAGCCCTAACCGAAGTCTGCGAAATATTTATTAATATGAATAATAACAACTACACCATTAAGTGCCGCTTCTATGCCTGCATTTCATGCCCTAACCATTCAAAGCATTCACAACTAAACTGTGAAAACAAGTGAATTTACGCCCATATCCTCTCCACTGTTAAGGGATTTCCGAACAGTCGGTTCAGAACCAATTTAATCAAAAGAGAAATAGAGAAAAGAAAAGTTTATTTAGAATATCGATTTCTAATTTTAAAATATATATTATCTAAATCTCTCGAACAATAATTCTCGTCATTTCGTCAATAACTCACAAAACAATTCAAACGATTGATAGTAAAATCTATTTGATTTTTGTTAACTCTATTTCTCACTCTATATCATCTAAACTTAAGGCAAATATATTGCAGAAATTACTGCATATTTCGCATATTGTCATTAACGCCAATAATTTAAACTTAAAAAAATAAAATAAAAATAATGACTTGAAAAGAGTGAAACTCGAAATGTCTGTCGAAATGAGCAAAACTTATTTAATGCGTTTAATAACTCTTATGAAAGGGAGACATAACATAACTTTCGAGTGTCTCGTAATTAAATCTAAGAAAATATGCTTTTTATTACGACATATGCGACGAATGCCAATATCAGTCATGTCGTCAACTCAATAGTCTTTCCCCTTCTCTCTGTGCATAGTCTGATGTGAGAGCACTCGTACGTGTCTTACAGTTTATGTTATTTTTAAGAAAGCATTCAAATCACAAATTAACGAAATAAGTAGAAAAAGAGGCAAAATATTTGCTTAATATAGAAAACAGATAAGTCAGTTGTAATGAATCAAAATATTTAAATTTAATACATATTACATATTATATACTGATTATTCTGTAGAGTATATAGAGATTGAGAGTCGAGTCGCGAGTCTCACATAAAGACTACTTCTTTATTCGGAAAGGCATTGGCTTTCAAATGCAAAAGTGCTGACGACGGCGCCAATGGTTGGACACGGAGTAGAGTTGAGACAATTTTATATATGGTATGGATGGATGAACGCTTGAGCCGATTCCGTGCAGCGATAAAAACTCGCGCCCAGGGATCCGCTTCTTAGGCAGTCGTTGTCTTTTCCTATACGACTCTACAGATTATACTCCACTTATTACTAAAAAGAATTTTTTTCACTTGTGGTAACCCATACTTATATTTAGTTTTATGAATAGTTTTGCATGAGTTGTAAAAACTGTGTTTGAGTTTATCTACTCTTATGTTTCACATCTATGTATCGTATCGTTCGTACAGTTTGTGTGTCTCTAAGACTTTTCACTAAAGATGTCAATTGAAGAAAATGTTAAACAATTTGGTTGAAGTGAGAGCACATATAGTGTGCAAACAGAGTGCATGTCTACCAGTGTTCTGCCAGTGCTCTGTCAGTGCTCTACCAGTGCTCTAGAGTAGAGCAAAGGCAAACTGAAGACATAATTCAAACAGACCGCGAGTCGCTTTCCGATAGACTAAGTCTTAAGAAAATTAGTGCTACTCTTATGACTCCATAGATCCCAAATACAAATTAACTAAAGTCGCCAACACTTGGAACAGAAGCTCTCATTTTTGTCTTAATTATATTCTATTCTATTCTAGTCTATACAGTAAAGCACAGAAACTAATACTTTATCCAAATTTTCTCTCACGTCTTCCTCACATTTTGCTTCAAAATTCCCACAAATTGTTTACAATATATCCGGCATTTATTAGTCATTAAAATAGATTTTCTAAATTATTATCTTTTAAATACTGTTTTTGTTATTTATATACTGTTATAACTGAAAAATCAATTTATATTAGGTTTTATCGGATAAAAAACAGATAAATGTTATCAAATAATTGCAAAATTTAAACTGGTGTATTTCATATAAATTATTTAACATCTAATCGCTTCTCGATATTTTAAAAGGTTTATCGAATCGTTGATCGGGTTTTGAAAATTGATTTTTTACTCTCGACTACACGTCTCTAAATTCACAATATCTTTCAACACAAGATTTATATCTTAATAAACATAAACGGTTTGAGAAAACGCTTTTCTCCAAATATATACGATATTTAAAGACTTATATTTTTGTGTCGATAAGATTTAAGTCCTTAAACAACACTTTTTACTTCCACTGATAGCTATTCGAGATTAGAGCCGAGAATTTGTATTTATTGAACTAACTCTACGTAAAAGGATTTTTCTCACACTTCTTAAAAAATTGTTTTTTCCTCAAAAAACTGCAGGAATTTAAACAATTCATCAAACAATTGATTGAAAGAGTATTGCTGTTATCTGTTATCTGTTCCTTGCTTATTTCTTCGAATTATGATCTAAATTTCGAATTAGTGTTGAATTAGTTTCACGATTGAACTCATCAGTCAGAGAGTGAAGAAAAATATATACATTTAGTCTGATTTGGCGATTGATGTGAGCGTTAAATCGAGAGGAATGAACGGCACAGACAGCTATACAGCAATAAATGGATTGAGGGCTCGATTACTGCTTGGCTTACATTTGGCTATAAATACTGGATATTTGTGTTGAGATATACGATATATTTGAATAAAGAAAAGCCGGAATAGAATCGAACGGCAAAATAGTCGAGCGCTGGTAGATGAGGGATATTCCTTATCGCACCAAACCATACAGGAGGTGCCAGTGTTCCTATTGAAATGTATACTTAGCAATCATGTTTGATACCCTTACCCAAACATATATTCTTAAAATGCTTCACAATTTACATATACTCTCTGTTATATTCTATAATACATTCGACTTTAGATTATATTCTTTTCTAACATTTTTTCGAAAGCAATGATTAATAAACTGTTTATAAATTCAGTGAATTTATTATTTAATATTTATTTTATACCGATTTAATGGACATATTATCAGTTGTAAAATGTATTATACTTTCGATATTTCTCTCTCAATGTCTAACTTAAATAGTTGGGCCGATAAGGGTTTGACTGATCGTTTGGGAGAGTGAGTCGGGAGGCAGTGCGGGAGAGATGGAGAGGGAGGGAGAGTAGAGAGACGTGAAGAGAGAGCTGGAAGGAAGAGCTGGGAGGGAGTTATGGAGAGCACGAGAGGGCCGCTTAAAATAATATTTTGATTCCTTAAATACCTTAAACCAGTGCATGAGTGCCGAAGAGCACCTATTCTTTGTTTATCGGTGTTTGAACACCGATAGAGATTGAATTGAAATTTATGTAAATATTAAACAATTTAATCGCATCAATGAGTTATGTGAAATCGATACGAAATTTTCAAAAGTGGTGTAAATAAATCAAATGCACTCGAGTCGACAACTTTGATCAAAATATGATTTTTATAAATACTTGGAATACTTGCGGTGTTTCTGATAAACAAATATAAACTAACAAAAGATCCGCAAAGCTATTCAAATCTGTTTTCAATATAATATAATTTGAATTTTCAATAACAGTAATATCACTCAACTCTCAAACCGTGAGTTGACTCGAGTTGTTACGCAATCCTAACTCCAAAAGTGAATAACTTGTGTTCGCATTCATGTAATGCATTAGTACTTTGAGTTGGGATTAGGGAAGAGAACAGTTGACTTGAAAACGCAGTTTAAAAGTCTCTTCTGAGTCAGTAGTGAGCGATAGTGGATCGTAGCTCGAAATTGTTCATTGATGCAAATCTAAATGAGTTGCTATAAAGATAGTGTGCTCTCAGGCCTATGCAAAAGTCGTCAATCTTTTGCACTGATTGCTAAACCAGTCATTTTATTCCGGACCCGAATCTCCTCTGTTTTACAGTACAAAGTAGAGCATCGCTTAAAGTAGAGTAAAAGCGCCTAAACTTCTTGTCATTTCTGATTGTGTTCAGTAATAAATACATTTAGACTTTATTCGACTTCCAGTTCATTGCTTTCATTGCATTCATTGCCGACTATTTAACGAAAGCCAATCAATTGATGAACTGTACATAAAAGTGAGGAATGTATGGCACGACAGACATCGGATGGGGAATTGATACCCACTTTAAATGGTTGGCTTCTGGAGGCTTACTGACCGACACAGCTATATCGCGCCCTTAGTTCTCACGATCACATGTATAAGAGGGGAATAACTAATACATAATGTAATGTAAACTCTATTATAAGTCATACATACGCTTTGAAATCCTATTATAACTTATATATTCATTTTTCCATTCAACTACTCCTCTCTCATCAGTGCCAGTACTGGTGCTACACTGCACTGCACACTAGTCTACTCTACTCTGCTATTGTAGCTATAGCTGGTGCTGGTGTGGAGCTGATGAGGAGCTGTTGTGGAACTGGTGTATAATTTTTGGTTCAAACCATTGCATTCGAGTCTATGCATTCGACTCACCATTTATGTCACCATATATTTCCTGGCATTTAATCCAACAAAACAATACATATAACGCATATATACTATACATCATATATTCAAATGTCACACCAAATGATATAATGCGTCTCTATTTCAGTGCAAACTATGAAACTCTCCGTCTTTTTAGCCCTGAATACTATCAATACTCTCGACCATCAAAATGGGTTGACGTCTATACGTTGGACACACGACACGACACACGACTTATTTGACTTTTCGACTGCCGTTCACCCGAACGCACAGTAGAGCCAAATCGCTCACAACTATTGTATCGGCGCTTACTATATCTCGACTTATTATCGCCGAAGCACTCACTTGTGAGGAACGGTATGTTTGGCCATCAAATAGAAAAGCGTGGCATAAAAAATAGTCACAATATCTAAATAGGCATAACTGCTTAAAATATATAAAATCAATAATCAAATGCAAGTTTTTATTTGGGTTTACACCCAATCCATTGATCATAATCTCTGGAAATATAAACCTTATGTGAATTTTTTGCACTTCTTTTCAATCATTGAAATATTTAAATTCTATTCCTCTAAACAAATATTTGATTTGATTGCGGTTTTTGGCATTAAATGCTCGCATTTTATACACAATTTCGTACGAATTCACAAAAGGTATTAATGATTGGCATGAGAACTGAGAACTGACTTCTAGTCACACCATTCCAAACTACTGGAGCTTAACTTCACTGGATTTTAAATTTATTTTTAAGCGGATATTTATTTATAATCCGCTTAATTCCAATTTTCAAATTTATATTTATAGTTATGATGCGATCAAAGTCTTAATATCTCTAATTGAAGTAAATCCAGTTCTGACTGCTCTTATCCATTGGCTGTTTAGTCGTGTTGTAAATCTGTCTTCACTGCAAGTCCTTATGTTCGGCTGTAATGTTAGCTTTTTGTGACTCTCTATCCGAAACATCACTAAATGTTTGTTAATTTACATTTAGATCAGATATTTTTGAAGAACTTATTTTTAAACGATAATAAATTTAAATAATAAATAAAATTAGTTTCGCGTATAAATTATTTAACAAATTAGAAATTTTAATAAAATTTAAATAATTTAATAAATAAATTCATGTTTTTACTTATCTAAACAAGAAACAAAAATAAAATAAATATTTTTGTATTTTAAAGTTTATTAATTGAAATCAATATTGTTTACTAAGTTCAAACTCTGTCTAATTAAAATCCAGTTCATCTAGGTCAGGGAATTAATTTTTATATGTTATATAAATG
>JAQIYC010000005.1:0-35383 GCA_034699545.1 Porobelba spinosa
CTCTCTCTCTCTCTCTCTCTTTCTCTCTCTGAGCTCTCTCTCTCTCTCTCTCTCTCCTTCTATTAACTTCATTCATACGAATCCAAACTCTCCATTCATTCACATATTCACTATTCTCTCCCTCTCTCTCTCTCTCTCTCTCTCTCTCCCACACACATATACTCTACTCTCACTTTCGTTCCTCCCGTCCCTCCCCGGGTGTAGTTGTGTAGTGAGTATTAAGAGTTGTGAGAAATCTAAGAGATCTAATGCCACACATTCTCTGCTTTGCTTTGCCGTAAATCCCTGTCCATTGAAGGCAACGGAAACGGAAGGGTTTAAGATGTGAACGATTTTGTGATAAATTGGTTCTCTCGTTAGCACAGTTAGAATGACAGCCAATGCAGGCCTTATAGACTCCAGGCCGGAGAGGCCAAAGAGACCACTGCCAACAGTGCCAGTGCCAGAGCAGACCCACAATGAGTTTTATCCGAGTTTTAGCCAAATTTTGGTGGAATTCAAATAAACTTCCCGTCAGTTGAAGGGAGTGGAGGACACACTTGGTTTAGTATAATAGCACTATTGGCGAACTGTTGGCTCCTCTCAGCCAAGTATGAGATGCGGTCCTGAGAATTGAGTGAATACAATGCTTTCGGTGCCTTTCGGTCCACACCCATACCCATACACATACCCAGTCTTCGAAAATATTCGTTTGAGAGTCAGATATTCGAAAGCCTTCGAGCCTTTCGAGCCTTTCTTGCTTTCGACGACTCATATACCGACGATATCCGGGTTTGCCATCAGTTTAAATAAATAAGTGCTTCTCATAAGCAAAAGCTTAGCCTTAAGACTATTTATCGCCACTTAATTTATTTGTGCTCGAGTCGCGTGGGCTTGGTGCTATCGTGGTGCTATCATGGTGCTCTCTGCTCTGCAATGTGCTCTCCTAGGCTGCTCTACCTGTGCCCATCAGCACTCATACACTTGCTCCGGTGTGTTGTAACCACTTTTCCATTAGATCTGGATCTGGGCGTTCGGATCCATTTCTGACATTTTTTAGTTTATCATTAAATATAAACATAGAGAACATCATATGTTAGGGTTGGGCACAGTTTGGGCACTATTTATTCGATCCTGGATTGTGAAACTGTTCCCATCAAATGAAAGTAGTTTTATATGTTATATACAATTACTTATGAGATGCAGTCCGCTATGAGAGTGCTTGTGCTCATCCTAATGCAGTCCGCCCTCATAGTGCTCATAGCCTCTCATACTCTGCCAGAGCTCATACAGACCTTATGCTCTCTAATTGTTGCAGTTCTCCATCAAATACATCATTTGAATACATAAACGATATAAACGATTCGTACGCTTTCCCATCGAAGCACTAATTTCTAAATCGGATTAACAATATTAACAATATATGAATACGCCTTTCAATTCTGTTCGTAATGATGGAGAAAGTTATTAAATTTCACTTTTTATACCTCTCATAGATTGTTAGTTGAGATTTAGATTTACATTAGTTTTACATAACTTTTGTCGGCAATCATTGACTTTCCACTCAATAGTCTTTTTAATATTTTCTTCTTTTATGGTTTGGTTACAAACTTTGTCTGTCGTTTGAAATAATATAAACTTATTCTTTGCAATCAAATGACCCATGAATTCAAAAAAGTACTTAAAAATTAATGACTTTCGGAGTGAAGTGAAAGTGATGTCGGGTCGACATGACTGACAATGTGGAACCGATTTGCAATACCATTGTATGCATTGCTTCTGATCCGATATTAGATGTTCTCTCTATAAGTCAAGATTACAGCATAAGTGACATTGAATTGTTAAACGAGAAAATCTATTCGATATAATACAGTACATAAAACAACTTTTTCTGATTTTGATTTTGTTTTTTCTTTCCACTCAACTAAACATTTTTCTTCGAAACTACAATAATTGCGACACTCTTTACGGTTTCGGTAATGAATCTTCACTCCACTCCACCTGAACTCCACTTTATTTATAATTCAGTCTATATTTCCTTTCGAATCGATTCGAATAATTACTATAAATGTGATTCAAAACAATGATTTATTTGAAAATTGTAGCTAAAGTTGTGACAATTTTTTTCGAAATATTGTTTCTCTCAGACAATAATAATAACTTTCCCGAAAGGAAAAGAATGTTAAAAAGTTTTTTCTTTTAAAATTCAACGACTTGTGGAATGAACTTCAAGTTGAGATTCAATTTTTATTATTATTTTTCGTTGTCTTGTTTCATATGAGAGAGAAATCTATTTTTTAAGACTTCATTCTTTTAGACATAACTTGTTTTTAGAGTAGAAAATACAACAAGTTTTTTGTGTCGGTTCCGAAATTTAAAACTTTTGAATCAAGTTTTGTTAAGTACTGTAAACCAAAAAACGAATTACAGTAAACAGAGTACTGAAGAAAAATAATTATAAAATGTTATGAATTGTTATGAAACGATATGATCTAAAAAACAATCAAAACAAAAGCTAACTCTTATTCATCATATTTTTTATTAAACTTTTTTAATTCTATTCTACTTTACAATTGTATTATAAAAAGAGAATTCAATTATTGTCTTCCAATTAGTTTTCAATATTGAGTTTTGCACGAAATGGCAATCTCTAGGCTAGCTCTTAAACACTTGTAGCTGCACAGAGCTAACCGGCCAACCTGGCCAGCCTGGCTAATATATCCAACATTAAATAGAAGCTGAAGAGTGAGTTTTTATATAATTGAATTGTATAGTCAGTATTCTCGTCAGTCAAGACTTACTGGCAATTGTGCGCAACATTCGGCTCAATCTACTGATCCATTTCAGATATGCCATTTGTAATGCAGATAAAGCCGACTCTTTTTATAGTTGTTTTAAACACTGAGCTTAGGTGAGGCAGACTTGTGTGGAGCTAAAGGTTATATCTTATAAGTTATAAGTTAAGAGTTGTGAGAGTTGGCTAAACACGTACATAAATATAATGCAAGTTACAAGTTATTTCACGTTATTATTTAAGTCAAGATCACTGTTTGGGTACAAATGAGACGGAAAGTTAGGTTCTTATGAACAAACATTACAAATACTAATAATGAAAGTCTAACCGAGTTTTTACAAAGAATGCATTCTTTGTGTGTACTTTAACACCAAATACTAGTAGTCTTTCTTACATTTGTGAAGTGCTTTTAGCTTCGAGTGTAGATCATTAATAACATCCGGATCAGATCAGCTGACCGTGACTTCATTCCACTTCTTTCTTTCCCATTCTATGCCATTCTCTGCCATTCCTCTCTCGCACTGAACACTACTGTAGTGTCGAACAGATCCGAACACACGAAACGACGATTGCCTTTGGCTTCAAAGCCAACACTCATTTATGTACAGTATTTACAGCAGAGGTTCAAACAGTTAGACTCAAATCATTTCTATCGGATCCGTTCGGCTTCTGAGTTGAGGTAAACTGTTTTGAACTAAACTTGATTTGATTGACGAACAGATCGATTGAATAACAGTGTATGAGAGAAGACATTGATTTAAATGCGTAATCCGTGAGTTAAAGGGACTTATTTTAAAAGACTATTTAAAGGTATATATTGTATAATAAGTGTATTAAATGATCGGAACTATTAAAGGGCCGAATCGTGAGCCACAGGAAAACATTTACTTATTTGTTGTATAATCATAGAGGAAATCATAAGTATGTCATTAAAAGTTATTTAAATGTATTATTTGTGGCAACAAAGCGAACAAAACGTTATTAATTATATGAAACTCTATATATTGAACAAAATTTGTTAAAAGAGTTAAACTCTTGGATACAATTAAATGAGAAATTAAAACTCGTTTTGTTTATCCCGTATTTCAAGAATTTAATACTTCGTAACAATAAAATGAATTAAGAAAACGAAACTCAAGTACTAAACCTTCAATAATAGAAAACTACAATTACTCAACAGCTGTCTAATGTATATCCGAGAAAAAACATAAAAATAATTATTGCCAACAATTGAACTGAAAAATGACCCTTTTGTGGGCCATAGCAAACCATATGGACCGTTGAAATAATTTAACGATAGATAAACCGATTTGAGCCAGGCATAGGCCAGTAGTGAGCACCGGCACGCTTTCCAGAGATGAGCTCAGTTTTGATGTGTAATTACAATTAGAGCAAAGCCTCATAAAAATCATTGAATGTATGCATCAATTATTATTCTATTCATATGCACGGAATGAACGCACAGGTAGTAATCATTTGGATGTCGTCTTTTGATGGCATTCAAATCCATATGAGATAGTCTTTGTCTGTCATTTGTAACTTTTAGTGATAAAGCCCTCAACAAAGCCATCAATACATTAGATTTAATACCTTAAGGGCAGACGTTATTTCCTGCACATGCGAGTCAACAACGCATATCAAGCCGACCCACCAAACCTCCATACCTCCATCAGCGCACTGTTACCATCAGTGCGGGCACCAGCGCACTGCACCAGCTCTAGCACCAGCACCAGCACTAGCACTGCCACTCTCTCAAGAATGACACTTTTGCTCACTTCTGACTCACTCATGCGAACCACAATTTTCTTATGGATTTCCTGTTATGGTTGATAAAGAACATGAACTGATCAACAGGTGATGCCATTGACGACGAGCACTGGTGGCAACAATGCCTACAACAGTAATAGCAATGTTAGCAAATAGTTTAGGTCAATCAGTACTCCTACCGCTCGTACAGCGCATCCGAATATTTCATTCAACTAATACTGAAATTATTTATTGGTCTATAAATATGTAGTCTTGTTATGAAATGGCAATTATTAGCAATTATTGGCATTCCAGTCAATATCAATAAACAGGATGTGGTTATGGCTTTGTTGAGCGCCGATCGCTATTGATTATAGCATTCGTCTATTATGACCAATATCTACATTATTAGATAATGCACCTGTTGCTCATTGCTTGTTGCTGGCTTAGTTTGTAATGTTATTTATTGTTTACGTCAACATAAGATGAACTTAAAATGTGTTATAATTTTACTTCAATTCTATTAAAACTTAATTAAAAAAGTGTTGATTCGATGCATTGAAAGCATAGATTTGGTATTTGTTTGTAAATCACTTTCTCTGCAGACATGCGAATCCTGCGGCCAGTCCTGTAGTCTCTGAGTCTACAGTCTCTCCAGTCCTACAGTCACTGCATTTCTAATTAGTTTGCGTTACATATAAGCCGAGAAAAGGGCACACCTTTTGAATGTCTCGCATGTTTAGGAGTAAGGAATTCAGGTTTCGAACCTCTATTCACTGTTTTCTCGATCACATAAATAAAATCTAAATTTTAGTGAATATGTCAGACCTGACTCGAGTCCTTAGCTCTCGATTGCAATAAAATAGTTTTCAAACGAAATTTTGACTCAAATTGTTTTTAGTTTCTTTGAACAACACTCCAGACCTGCGAACAAAAATTGTTTTGAGGGCTAAGCGATAAAAAATAAGCAGAAAATGTATATATATTTTCGAAAAACATATCTACATTTCCTTTAATTCTTGTGATTATCATATATTATAATCGAATATCCATTTGGCGTTTGAATCGCATGCCATTCGAGCCATTCGATTGTTGTTCTTTTGGCCGAAGAATAATTTAAAGACAGATTCGAAAGACTAGTAATGCATCGATGGGTCTATGATTGTCACGACAGGTGCAACTCATCTATCTTTCCAATTGATAACTATAGTATAGACTAAACAGAACTGCATTTACGAACAGATGATTAGAAAAACTATAATAGCTTTTGCGACAACAATAAACTGAAATGAATCGACAGTTTTGACCACTTTTTCACCATTTCTGTGCAATTCTGTGCATTTCTATGCATTTTTGGTGCATTTAATTACCAGCGATCGCATAATAAGCAACAGTTGAGAAAAATGTGGGTTTGGCTTATTAAGAGCGCTAATGATGTTCGAACTATTACCCAAATAGTGCCCAAACACTTGTAGGCAGAGGTCACGAATACCTGTGCTCTATAGGTATAGTAATCGCGTGATTTACTGATTCATTCATTACGTGCTTTATTAGCCCAATAGCGCACGAATGCATTCCCACAATAAATACAACTTTTAATGTCTGAATCGCAATGTTTGTACAATACAGACAATTGAGTCAATTCAGACAATACAGTCGATTGAGTACTGAATTGAAATAAATAAATTCATAAATACTTTCAACCATTAGAAACACAATTCACCGAATAATGAATTCCTGCAAAAATTGCAGTTAGAATATGAAAACTGATTAACAGTTGTATAGAATCGTATTAATCATTAGCTGAAGTGAAAAGTTATTTTCATTTACTTAAATGAGTTCTTCATCTGAAGCACACAATTCGTAAATGGGGTTCAAAAGGGAAATCATTTGAAAGTAATGTTTAATTCGGAAAATAAAGCTTTTGAAGGCATATATGAAAAATAGTTATTATCATTGAATGTGCAACTAATTGCATGAGTAAAGTGAGCCAAAGAGCCAAAGAGCCAAACCATCCCAAGAATCTGTACGTTCGGTGAATTGCGTTCGATGTCACGCAAGTCGTGGGAAATCTACCAGTTTTTAGATATTCGATTAGAATTCGGATATAAACCGAATCAAGTTTAAGGTGTGGCACAAATATTTGCGAATACCTAATGAATGCCACAATTAAATATAAGATATGACCAGAACATTTTTAATTATTTCGAAATTTATATTCCGCTATTCACTGCTATTAACAATTATTCTTATTTTTATTTTTATTTAGATTAAAATTTCTATTTGTATGCATTTTTCAAACAATTTCGAAAAACTTTTTAATTTATCAAATGATTATTCGAAAAATTTCAAATTGAATTAAAATTTTGACGTTAATTATTTCTCGTCAGAAGAGATCTTCAGACATATTATAGTGTATGACATAAAACAATTTTTGATCATAATTAGAGATAAAGCTGTAGTAGAGGTTCAGAAGATGTTCAACAAAAATAAAGTATTTCTAAAATAAATAATTTGAAAAAATAGGAATTTTCTTTCGAAATGAATGGATTGAAAATTTTAATTTAAGAAACGCTATAAATAATTCAAATTTAAGGCCAATATTTATTTTGAAACATTCGTGATATCGTTGCTTGAATTTAATGTTAAATAATATAATAATTTAATGTTTCAATTCATATGTGACATATATTCAATTAACTACTAGTGAATCATAAATCGCAATACATTTCAATGGATTTTTCTATTTATAATTCATGAGATATTTGGCACTAAATCTAATCTGAAATTTCTTCAAATGTAATAAAATTTATGTTTAAGACTTTGTAGAAAAAATTTAATGAATTAAACTAAAAACTCAAAAGGAGTGGTCATTTACCTCGAGATTAGAATTATTGTGCAATTCTGTCACATTTCAGACTTTTTTCCCATTCTATTAGTTTTTAAATATTTTTTAACTGTTTTACTCATTATATTTATATTCAAACGAAAAAGTTTTAGTTTAGTTATGAAACGCAAAATATTGTTCACAAGTTTATGAGTTCACATAATGTCATTAAAAGGAAATTATAGTTTGTTTTCTAAAAACTAAATTTTAATTCAAGAAATCAAATGAATAATTAAAATAATATTGAAATCAGTGTTTCGTAAAATTAGGTTAATTTGAATAAATAACTGAATGAATGAATAATTTGATTAAATAAAAAATTGAACTTTTAATGAAAATAACAAACAATCTAATGGTTGCATTTGAATTGCTAGGCTCAACTGGGTGTTACTTTCCCATCGAGTACCAAGGCACATTTCTGATCCAAACACAGGCATCAGGTGCTGATGGAGGCAGTATTGTTACCTATTCGGAGATCACAATAGAAGCGGATGCTATACCTCCATGGGGTCGATGCCATAAAAGAAGAGGGAATAATGTCATCTTGAAAGACAGCACCGGAGCTGAGGATTGCATGCGTTGCTTCCACCTGACAATGAAAGCACCCAATGTCATTCAATTACATACCGAAGGTTTGTTTGCGACTTATATTTTGTATCAAATCTCACAAATTCGCATATATTCTCATATATATACCCATATATTCTTCCCTTTAAACAAATTTCAAGTTTAAAAAACAAATTTAATGAAACGTCTTATGTCTTATGATTAAAGGTTTGGCTCGTTGTTACACCAATGAAGACGCAGCCAGAGCTACCTGTCCTCTCGATAAAGATGTGCTGGAAAAGAAGTTTAAAGAAATCATGCTCTTTCGTAAGTGAATTTCAATTAATTTTTGCGTTTAATGTATTCCAACTGTCGATGTCGTCATAATTTATGTCGATTTGAAAAAAAAGTAAAATTTCAAATAAATCCAAACGAAATGCAATTCTCGTTAGTTTGGCTAAAATATTGCAGTTCTGGTCGACGCGGGTGTGTCTCAGCTTATGCTAAAATTAAAGTTTGAGTTCGGATGTGATATATTAGTGATAAGTTAATGCAATTTATGCGAACTTTGCAAACAACTTATGAAACAAATGCCGAACTAAAAGCTACACACCTTCTAATGGCATTTCGCCTTGGCCTCTCTCTCTCTCTCTCTCTGTCTCTGTCTCTCTCTCTCTGTCTCTCTCTCTCTCTCTCTCTCTCTCTCTCTCTCTCTCTCTCTCAACTTTTTAAGCTGTAATATTGAAAAATAGTTCAATTTTCAAACGAAACTATTAATAATAAGTCTTCGACAAACTATCAGCACTTTTATTGATAGTTATCTGAAATACGATTTGGATTTGAGTTCTATATTCATATTCTCAATATTGCAACGTATGAGAGGATGAGAGGTCTGAGCGAACTCTCCCTGAATTTAAATTGATTTAAGAATTATTATCATTATATCATATCATTATTCATTCGAATAAGATGTTAGACATAAGACAATATGAGTAACATTTCTGATGTTTTATCTAAATGTTTAATTTATTCACATTTATCAATGCATTTGAGACAAAGAAGCATTTTTTCAGATGAATTCCAAGTTTTCAAAGATTAAAGTTTTTATTAGAGAGAGTGAGAGCTCAGACAGACAGCACACCTAGAATTTTGTGTTCGTTTTTCTACATATTTTCGCGTTTATTAAACAATTTATGGACTAATACTATCTTTAAAGCAAACACCGAATCTAATTAGTGAACTAGAGTTTCATACGTTTCCAACTTTCATACATTTTCATGTGTCCGGTAGCCTGGGTTGAAGTGAAGCCGGTGCTAACATGCCTTCCATTGTTGCAGTGGGTGGTCTCACCATAGCTTACATTTCTAAGAAAGAAATTTACTTTTGTTTTAACAGTTGTTTTCTATACATATAAACATTGACTAACAATTCAATACCAATCGACAGGTAAGCACATCCCGGGAGGGTTGCAGTCCGTGGAACACGTCTTCTGTCCCTTCAACGGCAGGTATAGCTTCACATATATGGCGAACAACGGAGAACTACATTGCGATCAGAACTACTCCGAATTGAGCAATTGTCCGCACGGCAACGCCCTGGGCGCTAAGTTCAGACATTGCTCCTTCCCCACCATGGGTGAGACATTCGATTACATGCAATTTCAAACCAATATATTCTTCCAATCCTATCCTACCTAACCTACCTATCCTCCCTATCCTCTCGACTCATTTAAGAATTTCCAATCGAGTGATTGCCGTAAAGCAAAGGCAATGTCTTTGTGAACACTATTAATGCGAACAAATCATTATTCATTACGACTGATAGACATCCACTTTCTCTGCCTGGGCGATTGGGAGAGTCATACCGGGGATGGGGATCGCTATTTGGCACTAATGGATTTGCGCGAACAACCAGAAGCCCGGCCTAAATATCGCTGTGGGGTAAGTGCCATCACCACTAATAGATCAACTCTATTGTCCTCAACTGATCCCCAACTGCACTAAACTCATTGTTTATTATTTCGCACTAACTCTACGACTCAACTAAATTATCTCTGATTTTAGTCCTTTGAATCGCAACCGCCGTTCCTCTCCTCGTCTCTCAATTGCTATCAATTGTGAGCTCAGCTCCAAATTGTCACCCAATCACACATTGCTAGCAATTACGGAATTCCTTTCGCCTCTCGTAGCGAGAAATTAGATTTTTTACTATTTCTTCAAAAGTAGTTCATTATTATTGAACAAATGTTTTCTTTTTTCGGTTTTCCAATCATTTCCAACACTATTGTCAGACACCAAACTTGTATTATTATAAGTGTATTCGAAAAGCATTTTTTGAGCAAAAATCAAATTTAGTTGTCTATACGTCTGTACAGCACCGGTTGCATTGTTTTGGCCATACATTGCAGAACATGGAGTGGTAAGTAAGGTTTGTTAGGTTATCGGTTGGCTTGAGGTGTGGAATGCGAGAAAAGCAGAGTTTGTCTGCCATTCATAATATCTATCGATTCGAACAACTATTGCAATACTACTGAACAGAGAATATAGTATTTGTTCCGCGAAAGCAAACAAAAAATAATAATAATAGCGAACAGTCATCATCTCCAGTGCTCATGAGTAAGCCTAAAATAACAGAGCGGCGAACACTTCCCACTTGAATTGACAACTCAAGAGTAACACTGAGTGAACTACCAGTGCTATGAGTGCTTGCAGTGAACGTAAATTTTCTGTAGCCCTAATGTAACTGAATCTTAAGCCCACAACGACTCCAGCCTCGAGTCAGTGCTATCTCAACACTATCTGATTGCCCAATGAATTCGAAGCCCATAATCAAAGACAAAACAATTTTAATGAAAGAGAAAAATGTTTTAAACAATTATTTCTCATCTCTTCTCTCTATTCAGTTGTATAATGAGGAGCCATCGACGGGTCGTATTCACGTGTCTCTATCGGCCGACTCGACCTGCACTACCCAACTCAAGAGCGCACAGAGTGGTTTCGAATCACTTATTCTATCGCCCTGTAAGTTCACCCAACATACCTGTGCCTCTGTGTGCTGATAACAGTCAAACAGTCATTCAGTAAATAACATAAACTATACTCTATTCGACTCTATTCTACATACTCTCAATCGAAACACTTTAGACAACTCTAGAGTCAAAAAGGGCTTAAAAAAAGTTTTTGAAAGAATTTTGATTGAATTGAATGCATTAATTCAATTGACTCTCACTTTACCTCATGTCTAGTGCCGAACAAAAAAACGCCAGTTCTGGTGGAGAACTCGAAGTGCCGGTTCCCGGACTGGATGCAGGGCAAGTGGGAACGGTCGGCCATCGACGGCAATCGGTTCGTCTTCAGAGACGAGGCGAACCAATTCCGCACAATCACATCCCGGTGTGTGATGAGACAGAACAACACACCTAATGACCGCTTTATTGTGCACTCAGTCACGCAGTGGTAAGAGTTAGACATTATTTCTATTATATTCGACACAAAATAGACTTGAATTGAATTTCTAATCAAACTCTCTATTCCTCTATTCGTCAAAACTTAATGACTAATAGCGGAGACGAGTCATACAACTGTGTTTGGATGAAACGCCGTTCCCCAAACATAATGGAATTTCAATTTGCCGACAGGTCTAGTGATGTGATGTCTGATAACTTATGTGATGACAATCGGTTCACGACATCAAATTGGATAACTCAAGGCAGTGAGTCTTACCCCGACTCTATTGCCATTACTATTACAGTATATGCTTATAGTGTTCGGAATGTCTTTCTCTTAATAATTACCGCAACTTATAATTAGATGATTATAGAAATACCATCTCTTATACAACTATTCCTTTCATTATTTGTTTCATTGTTTTAATACTTTATTTGTTTTGCATTAACCCCTCCATAGAGATGACAACAGTGGCGCAGTCGACGTCCTGTCCGATTACAGGCGACTACAGCGGTGTAGTCCCGGGCACTTCTGGTCTCTGTGCAAAAGTGGCCTCAGATTGCAATAATCCCGACATTATGTTCTACAGTGTTAGCAGTTGTGAGAACAGGACTCATGTTTATGAAGGTATGTATCCATCGGTACATCAATAGCACAATACTATCGACACTTTGAGTCTTGTCCGACACAAACAAATATTTAGTGACTGAACAGACTTTACTCAGTACAGACTTAGCTAAGAGTACTGTAGGAGTACTGTAGGAGAACTGTAAGAGGATTTGCGCACTGAATAACACGCTTTGAAAATTAGAAACTCATTTCAATTCTTAATACCAATAATATTAGTGTTTATTGAGTCGATAATAAGAAAATACTTTCAAATCATATCATATTAGAGCCAAATGTTGTAATTTTGATTCAAAAGAACAAAAGCGAACGAACCGTGAAATGAGTGTCTCTTTTCTACTTACTCTTCATAAAAGTCATGCTCACATACCTGTGCTTTGTTATGCTGTCGACTAATTATCTTTTGACTCTTATTAATGTGAGCGACGAGTAAGCGATAGTCCGTCGGCTGTTTGGCTACGATTTTAATGCAAATTTCGCAACAGCTGTAGTGCGGACGCAGTTTAGGCTATCTATCCCTCAATTGATGGATGAAAGTCATAAAAAAGTTACTTATTTTGAACTTTGAATAAGACTTTTTATAGAAGAAAGTGAACTTTTGTTTAATATTTTCTCTTCAATACTGGTTAGAAAAGTTTGCAAAGAATCAAAAGAAGATAAGTTTGAAAGGGATTCGCAATTTTGACTCAAAATTATAAAATGATAACCAAAGTGGAGGAGAAATGATTGAAATGATTCGATCGATTTGTTGATCAAAAGCTAAAATATTTTCAATTATCTAATAGTCTATTGAAATTGAAATAAGATTTTCTGTGAAATAATTTTAATTTACAAAAATTTATTAATTTCTAATGAACTATAATTTCGATACAGAAAGAGAATATCGATGTCTCGGCAATTGGGAAGAGGACGGAGTGCTCTATACCTACACCCAGAGACGAGATATGCCGGGCCATCAGTGCTTTGTAAGATTGCGTTTTCAAACTATTATTATTTGATATTTATATAGAAATTATTAACAAATGATCTAATATTGAAATGTTTGGACAAAAGGCCGGAAAAATCTATCGAAACGGAGACGAAGCGTTTATCAAAGAAGCCGGTGAGAGCTGTGTCAGGTATGTCTGCCTTTCCTACCAATTATCGATTTGACTCAACCTTTCATTTCTCAACCGATCAGTGAATATAGATTAAAGAAATAGAAATATAGAGAAAAGTCTATCGAAGTATTTGTTATATAATAATAATTAGAGAACTAAAGGCTTATTATTAGAGAAAGCAGTTCTGCGTTTAGTTATTCGATAAGCGATGAAATGAGTCATTAATGTTGATTAACACACATTCAGTTCACATCTAATCGAGTGATTAATGCCTGAAAACATACTAACGATATATCAAATATTTGTGTTATAGAGGAGAAGACCCGATGATATTCGGAATGAAAATTACAAAACACGGTATGCCTTCCGAACTGAGCTTTACTCGCTTTGTACTAAACCAAACATTCATCTCCATTAGCGTCGTGTCCCCGACAGCCCCCCATCACATCATACGTTCCAATTAGGCCTAACTGGCAGTTAAAGCCCGACAAAGTGTTTCCACTGCCGCCACACCAGCCGTCGGTATACCCGCCGATAAGGCCTTTACCGCAACCGGGACTCAAGCCAATACTGCCGGCCGCCCCCCGGCCCGCCATCACCAAAGACCCCTATTGGTACGACGCAGACATACAGCCCACCACCAAATCATGGAGGCCTACCATAACAGGTTTGCTCCCTTTCGCTATAGTTTAGTCAAAATATCAAAATTATTTCATTTCTTAATTGAATTTATAGATCGAAAAACGGATACAAAAGAAGAGAATAATATATCTTCACTATTGAAGCCATTCGTGTCAATGGTTTTCATATTAATATCAATTCAAAGGATAATTTGTTAGCATTGATTGAATAGACGAACAAAATATGATTTGTTATATAACTAGTCCTTATAGTCTCACTGTTTCGTTGACACTATACAACTCAGAGCTTGTTTTGTAAATATTTCCCTCAAAATCCAAAATCAAGTTCAAAACTAAGCTTCAAATTAATATAAAACAAAAATAATTATATATTTCTAACATTAGAGTAGAAACCAATCAAAGTCTGTGATCGAAGCTTAGGTTTGAAACTCAGGTCTCAAAAACTGCATTCATTTCCATTACATTAATGATTCATCTTTTCTATGATTAGAATAGATAACTAACGACTAATTTATTAATTAATGAATTAAATAAATAAATTACTAATTGATAAGACATTAAAATGTTTTTAATTGTATATATTAGACAAAATAATAATATTATGTATTTTTGTAGGAAATTATATATTTTGTAAATTTATTTTTAATTAAAAAAGATTTAACTTTTAAACAAAAAATGTGAAATAAAATAATAAATTAATAACAGAAAGAATGTGAATCCGATTGAGAGATAACACATAAATCTTCGGTTTTGTCGACCGGATTGTAATAAACGGTTCAATCGATTGCGTCCACCCGTAAGGAAACCCAAATTGCTATCGAAGTCGTTGTCCTGTAAACCAATTTTCGGTTCATTACTACAAATATTTTGTACAACAAATATGGAAAAACATAATTATGATTCTCAACCAAATTAAGCCATTTATCTCTAAATTTCTAATAATAAGGTTTCAAATATTCGAAACATTAGAATTTCAGGACTTATTAAAGTTAAAGACTATAAGAATTTTATTTTTTCTTCAGAAAATCTTCTGCTCGTTAAGAATGTAATTATAAATTTTGAAAAATCAAATTAAATCAATACAATTACCACATTATCTAACAATTTGTTGTGTTCTTTGGTTTCGACATCAATATCGATTGCGTACTATAAATAAAACCAATTTTTAAACTAAATTTAAATTCAATAACAAATCAATTAGTCGTTGAAAAGAATAAAACAATAATAAGAAAAATTTAAATTTGTAAAAGTCGTCGAATAAATGTCAAAAATTAAATTCTGAATTAAATAGTTTGAAAATAAAATAAGAGACATATAAATGAAAACTAAGTTATAATAAGTTATATTTCGACTCAAAAAGTGGTTATATTCGAGATAAAAGCAAGACTTTTATGAAAGAACGCAAACGTGACTTAAAATAAATAGTGAGATAACTATTGGAATGACCCGAACATTAAAATTTATATATTTTATACAACAATTTGAACAGAAAAAACATGAAATGTTTTATTCATAAATTAATTTTTACGCATTAATTGATGGCAACTGAGACCACAACCAAAAGTCATTCAGATTTATGCTATGCTTTTCGACCTGTTTTTACTCTTCTCTTCAAACGATTTAATATTTAATATATTTCTTATCGAGTTTTCAAACTTATTCTGCAGTCTATACGGAGTAGTCTCTAATAAAATTATATATTTTTTTGCGCAAACAAGTAGTGCTTTTAAATGTGTTGACTCGAAATCAGCTCATTTTAAATGTATCTTAAATTAGAAAAATCGGAATTTTTTTAATAGAAAAAAATTGAAACCAATTTAAATAATCAAAATTTTAAATAAAATAACGATATATTGCTGTGAATGCACTGAATATTTGATAAGTTGATTGAATCTGTGAATGCATTAGATTTTTATATCAAGACATAAACAAATCACTTATTTGTGATTTATTCGTTTAATTTTAGAAAAACTATTGTCGGAATCGAAAAAAATAATTAGTTTTTGAAAACATAAATCAATTGATAATATAATTTAAATGCAAATATAAAAAATGACAAAATTCCGTCAATTCAATCAAATATTTGAATTTAAAAACTATTGAAATTGTTTTTTGTTGTCTAATATTTTAAGTGTTTATTAGAGTCTTTGCAAAAATATTTAAACAAAACTATAATAATGTGAAAACTTAAAAATATGATTGCTCATTTAAATAAATATTTATATACAATAATATGGATTAAAGTAAACAACTTTCATAAAAAGTTATCTTTCACACATATTGGTGTATATCTATACATATTTATTTAGAAATGAATTGTCTAGAACAATTATTGTGTTCATCTTAATAAGTCAAGTTCATTTTTATTATATAAAGCTTCACAAATTTTATCAACTTTTTATGAGAGCTTCTCTGGTCATACCCACTATCAGTCATTCTATTCATTATTAATAGTTATTGTTTGACGTAAACACAATAAATAAATAGTTTTTAAAGTTTTTTTTTGTAAGAGCGGAACAAACATTGAGAAAATAAATAGCGTTTAAAACTCATAAATATTTACTTAAACTAAGGAATGAGAAAAAAATGAAATTGTTTTAAATTTTTTAGTTTAAAATAATAAACAAAATATTTCGCAAAAAAGTGAGAAAAATAAAGTCATAAAAACAACTGAAGACACAAATCGGTTCACAATATCGATTGCAAACACAGTTTGGAATTTGATTTTGAAAATTAGGTTTTGCGAGAATTGAAATTTTTTTTTAAATTTATAAATTACATTAACTTTTAACAGAGATGGTAACAGGATCTATTTAGTGGGCGGAGACTCTTTGAAAAATTTTAATTAAAAGCCCAGGGTTAAGATTTAGTTTTATCAAATTTAAATCGCTTTTAAATGATTTAAACACTCGACAGCATTTCAATTAAAAATTCAATAATTTGAACAAGTCAAAATTTATAAAAATTTTATAGAGGGTGCTTTTCTCTATTTAAATGTACAAATTGGGTACATTAGAATTTGGAATTTTCTATTCAACATGTACAAATTCATAACTAATGTTTATAATTGTTCTATTTTTATCCAAATTTTTGCAGTTTTTTAATTGGGCGCATATCAACTAATGCATCGATATGAGCGAGTTCACACTTTCACTGTTAGAGCTTAAATAATAATAGTGCTTTTTAATGAAAAAGTGATACATATATTAATTACAGTTTGTAAGTTTATACGTAAAAACTGTAAATAATACAGTAGACTCTCTCTATAGTGAACAGGCAAATGTAAGCAAAAAGTGTACACAATAGAGAGCGTACACCCAAGAGAAATTTTTTATCATTAAAAGAATAGCAAATTTGTCCAATGACATTGATTTTGGTGTACACTTAAAGGAGGTAAACACCCAAGAGAGGTGCACTATAGAGAGAGACTACTGTATAAGAAATTTGTATTTATATATAACTTTTTCTTTAATGTCTGTAAAATTACAAACTGTAATTATTAAATTTATAAATAATTTGGACATTATAATAGATTATTAAAACAAAACATGATCAAAATTTTTGTACAGGAATGTCTCGTTGCAAGTAAATTTTAAATTAATTATAACTTGTGTATGCATTCTCATAAGCACCTAATTTTTTGAAAATATTTTTCAATTTTTAGCTTAACCCTGAACGTTTTAAATTCACATATAATAGAAAGCGCAAACGCCATTACACACTAATCCAGGTCTCATAGTTAGTGTGAATTTGAGTCATAAATAAATTGTAAATTATAAACAAAACGAACACAAAATTGTATATTCAATCCGAATCTAACAATTAACTTAAAATTCGAATTATTCTTATTTCAATTAACCAATTCTTTTGGCTATATTTTAATTAAAAATTACTTTTGAATATAATTTGACTTAAATTAAAGTTTTTGTTTAACTATTAGCTTTTGACTTGAAAAACATGATTGAATATAAATTTCGAGTAAAATTTAATTGAATGCAAGTGTATCTAAGCCACTGAGAAGGGGTGTAACTGTATCTAGGTACAATTGCAAAGATTTTACTTAAATCAAAATCTCTGACATATACTGTACCAGTAGTTACTTCAGCTCAGGTCGAAAAATTCGGCTGTAATTGAGAGTTGGCTCAGAATATAATCGCATAAGAATGTGCCCTGGTTCGGTCCTCTGGTTCGGTGCTCTGGTTCGGTGCTCTGGTTCGGTGCTCTGGTTCGGTACTCTGGTTCAGATGCGGGTATAAATGCAATCTCTTTTGTCAAATGGCAGACAAACACATAATTCTGTCAATTGTTTCAAAAAGGGTCTCATTTTAAAACCTAAATTGAGTTAAATTTCATAACAATTTGAGTTAAAGCCCAACCCTCTGCACATCATTACTATAGCCGGTGTATATTCGGCACATTATTACCGATTATATTGTTTTTCATTTGTTTAAACTCTTTTCGGTTAACTAATTGAAAACCAATTGTTTGAACCGAAAATATAAACCAATTTTAGACTAAATTAAGTTTTAAACTCATATTAAAAACTAAACGATTTATAAGAAATAATAGTTTTGCAGAAATGCCTACATTTTTAAGCGAAGATATCTTCTGAGCCAAGCGTTCAGTTCTCTGTCTGTTCTCCGATTCCAATAAACTATTCGATTGTTCGCCTGTTTTGCCATTAATTGCAATTAGAATACAATTACAGTTAAATCAATAATTGGTTTGAAATACAAAATATGTAATTGAAATGAAAATAAACAAATGGTTGTCATCGCATGAATTACCTCTCATTTTGTGGGCTTTACTCTAATTTCAATTAATTAAATATAAACTCAAATAAAACTGAATTTAATCACATAATTGAATTGAAAATTGTATTTAGTTTTAGATTTAACGCAAACTTCCAAACAATAACTCATTGACTCATTGAGTCCTAACAAACCATTGCCAGTCGCGCGACTTTTTGCTGTTTTAGCTTACTCCAATTGATTATTTGCCCGGATAATTCAAAATTGCAATAATAACAAATATTTTATTTTTTAAATAATTTCTACAATATTTTTATAAACTTTCAAGTAAATTTTTAAAAAATTAACTTATACATTGTCATTTTATGTTAAATATTAAATATTAAAAATTTTGAAAATAATTTGGAAAGGAAATAATTTTAAACATATTTAATAACATTATTAATTTATATCTGGCGCTCATTTGTCATCTTGGTCGTCTACCAATCAAATCAATATCTAGAACTAAGAGCCAATAATAAGCTGAACTATAGTCGCACGCCTGGCAATGGTTTGGTCACTAATAAAGTATTAAATTTATAAAGTACTGTATTAATATTAATACTAAATTTATATAATGCAATCGTTACATAAATTACGTAATGCACTGCGATTTGCAATCAACCAAAGCTAAGCAACAAAACACTGTTTATATTAATATTTAAGCTAAACTTTAAATAACCCAGCTGGCACTGATTTTTGCAAATACTTTTCTCAAAACTTAGTTGGCAATGCCAAATCTACATTTTGCAGCAATGTTAATATTAAACAAGTTCCTGATATTATCCATGTTACATCATTTTTAAGGAATCATACATTTTTAGGAAATACTGTACGACAGCAAACCTTGATTGTATATTATATAAAATAATACAATAAATTAGCCTAGCTTAAATATACTAAAAACAACAACAAATAGTTTTACATTTTGACATTAACTAAATATTAAAAAAAACTAAATCTAAATAACTAACAAGCTCAACTACGAGCTTTTGTCACTAGTGATCTAGCTCCTCCTTCCTCCAAAGAAAACTTATGTCTAAAAATTAATATTTCCTAAACTGAATCGCATTGAAATAAACTTTAATTTATTTAAATTTGATTTTTATTCATATATGTATTGACACAAAAAGAAATTAATTGAAAAAAATGAACAAAAATATAAGAATTGATATAAATCTCAAACATATGTCGAATCGTTGCAAAACAAAACATTATTTTGATTTTGACGCGATTTCGGATAAGCGTAGGGTTTGAGGAAGTCGTGCAAAAGAGTTATTTTATTGATATTAGATTTAATTGATTTGTCGGACAATTAGTGAGTTATGAAATCAAATTCAAATTAATAAGAAATATGCGAAACAAAGTTGAGTCGAAATGAGTCGAAATGAGTCGATAATGAGTAGATCGAAGCGAAAAGTGTAAACACATTCACATATTCGCAAAAGTGATTGAATGCACGATAACTGCATTTCCGCTTCCGTTCAATACTTTGCGCCATTTTTTTCTATATTAACAGTTCGTCTGAAAGAGTGAATGATTTACTCAAATCTAATAAATAATAAAAATCATTGTTTTTCGTAAAGCAATAAATAGTCAAATAATTTAAAAACAAAATACAATTTAAATGTTTAATGCGATATAAAGACGATTTCGAAATCATTAAAAAATCAATTTTTATGCAATTTTTTCTCAAATTAATCCAATTGTGAACTAAATATCGAAATATTAACATAATATTTGTCAACAAAACTGAATTCATTTTACAATTAAAGTAAAGGTAAGCAAAAAATATTAATTAGTTTTTAATTACGTTTTTATTGCGAATTAATTAAATTGTTTTAAATTATTGTTTAATTGTTTAATCATTTGTCAATTAAAGTGATTTTAAAAATAGTATTTTTGATTGAATTTTGTAAATAAGGAAAAACAGACTTTAATTAGCATTTGATTTGTAAAACCGTTTTTGAATCAAAATATTTTGCTTTTTATGCAAATAATTGTTTTTAATGTAAATTAGTTTTTGATATAATTATAAAGAAAAAGGAAACGAATTAATTGTTTTTGTTTTGTTTAGAACTGATATGTATTGGCATTGACTACAAGTTCATCGATAATAGGCTTTGAAACCAAATTTGATGTCAATTCGACTCAAATCCGAATCCGTTTAATGTTTTCCGGGTTTTGCCGATCCATTAGAACCACATTTTTGATGATTTATTCAATTAATTCATAACTCAATCAAACGCTAAAAACAAACGCTTTTTAATAATCGGTTTTCCCTACGTTTTCACCATTTTATCCAATATTTTATCCTTATATACAAAATATTATTCAAAACTAATAATAATATTAATATTTATAATAATTTATAATTAATTTAATCGAAGATCACATAAAAGACAACATTTTATTAATGATTTCGTTATAGTATTTGCTTTTCCAAAGAATCATATTTTTTATTGTTATGAAAATATTTGCAAATTTATGAATAATATCGACACAAATGGAAATTTAATTAATATTATAACTCAAGAAATCGTTTAATTTAAAGCTATGAGTCATTAGCGAAGATTTATTCGTTTTTTTTGTCAACTTTTTACTGCCTTTTGATAGAAAATGGTTTAAATTTTTGGTTATTTTGCAGAAGAAGTGTCTTATCGGACGGCTTTCATAGCAACGAATCGTTTTAGTTATTAATATTTATTATTATTATTATTATTATTATTGCCGTATATTTCGTTAACCATTGATTCATTTAAACCAATTATTCGACAATTTTTTAATAATTCGATAATTTTTATTCAAAAGAAACGAATTTTTGGATTATTTCCGCAATATTTGCTCTGAAGACACGATTTTTGGATATTTTTTAATTAAATTATTTTTTAATTGTTTTACTACTGAACGCTCGGACTGAGTGAAAGACATTTAACTAATAACTAGAAATCGGTTAGAAGTCCAGACGAGACCTAATTATGGTCTTTGTTTGGTGTTTGTGATGGAGAGCCCGAACGCTCCACCCGCTCATGACTTCTTCACCCCGGCTTGGCTTAAACTACCCGATCCTCAGCTCTCAAAGAAGAGTTTGTCGTCTGTGAGCCCGTCCTCTCAGTCAGGACTCGAGTCTTCGTACAAACGCTGTTCAAACAGTTATAACAGTTTCGATCGAAAAGAGTTGAATTCGAATAACAGCACAAACTTTGAGCCGAACTGTGAATCACGCGAACGCTTTAACACCAATTTTCACGACTCATCTCAACCTTATTTAAGACATAACTCATTCGGAAACGAACAACAGTTTAATAAACCGAACGCTCAGACTATTGGCAATAATGTGAACGGATTTCGCGCCAAAAAGTACATCGACTCGAGTCAGCGACCCGTCTATCGGAACAACTATCGCGAGAAGGGCTCTATCGCTCATCATTCCAATACCAAACCCAACGGAAACGCAAATTCTTTTAAACAAAACTTTAATTCTTCGGCAAAAAGAGCGTCTAATAAGTCATCCGATTATGGTTTGGACAACGAGTCCAATGATAAGAGCGCACCGAATGAGGAGAACTGCAATGTCTTCAATCAGGAGTTCCCGTCTCTCGTCAACGACGGCAGTGTCGGACCGAAAGGTGCGCTTAACGACAACTCCAGTTTCCACAGCGCGTGGACTAACAACGCTACCAAATCTAAAGTCTTGAGTACATCCAAGAAGTTCCAACTGATCCACAGCTCTGTCTCCAACTTTGATAACATCGAAAGCGGCACCAAATCAGACACAACTAGTATTGCCAACACTTCCAAACCAGTCATCTCTTCGCCGGCCTATCGGAACATGTCTTTGATGGGCAAAGGGAAGGGAGGAATGGGAGGAATGATGAAAGAGAACGCGATTTACTCGAAAATCCAACCAATGCTAACCAAAGCGAGTGTTCATACGACGAGCCCTGCGATGGAGATTCTGGTGAAGAACCCGAAGAAGCGCTCAAATAAAAGCGATTTTCTTAATTCGATTCGAAATAATCAAAACAAAGACAAAGAGTTCGACAAAGACTGCAATGAATTCGAATCGAAACTCGAAAAACTGGACATTTCGGCCGATAATCGGAACCGTTTCGACGGATCGGAGTCTGAGACCAAATTGTGTCAAAACAATCAAATCTCTTATGAAAATGACGTTAAAAACTCGCAAAACATTAATAATAAGTATATTCGCCGACAGCCGGACAACGAGTACGAAGAGCTGGGGGTTCTCTCCAGTTCTCTCGAAGCGGAACACCGACTGCTGATGGAGTTAGGCTGGAAGGCAGAGCCCGACGACGACCCCTCCTATGCGCCGCTCACTGAGGATGAGGTGAAAGAGTTTAAAGATCTCATTAACGCTCGCAATGGCTTCAGACGTACCCAAACCCAAACCCAATCCCAAAACACGACAAACCCTTCGAACCAAACAATTCACTTGAATTTGAGTCCAAAGAAGTGGTCGACAACTGACGAGTTCGGCGCCAGAAACCACTTCGAAGAGGAAGAGTCGAGCAGTAGTTCAGACGATGACTAATATTTAGTTTACTTTTGATTGTTTTGCAATAGTTTTCTAAAGTCATCCAAATTTTATGTAATAATTACCGCAAAAATTATGTAAATATTTCTCAGCTTTTTGTCAAACATTTCACTTAAACGAAAGGTAATAATAATAATAGCTTTCAAGCATTCAATTGAATTATTAAATGAGTTTTTATTGAAATCGATGTTAACTATAAACAAATGGACAATAAATTAACGAACGCTTAGCGGTATATAAAACAATTGATTGTAATTCGCTTCGAATGTCAATTCGCATTATTTTGTCTATAATTAAGTTAATCCAAATGCGAGTTCGCATTCGAAGCAAACAATTTGTGATTCACTAAAATTAAGATAATATTTAATTCAAATTAATTTGAAAATTAATAAAAAGTGTTTTTGGAAATACCGAATATGACTGTTATATCAATAGTAATGTAATATTAATTACGGATTTATTTTTCAAACGAGTTCTTGAATCCAATTCGATATACTTGTGCTCTCAAAACAAATTGCAAATCAATAATAAATTTTTCTTTTTTTTCAAATCAATTTCAAACTTATGGCATAATCTGTTTTTACTGATATTTCAGTCATTTTTATAAATCGGAAGACGAATACAAAAAATTTGATGAATTATTATAATTATTATTATATATATATTTGATTTAATTTAAAAAATAATTTAATTAACGCTAAGATGACATCAAATCGGAGCGAAATCTATCTGAACGTAAAGCTGTTTTACACCGATTTGTGCGAATATGCTGTGGGTATGGCCTAACACATAGCGAGGATCGGCGCTATTCGACACTTCGACTTTCACCGAACCTATGTATACCTCCGAACACAGGGTCCAGAAGTGGGGCTCTTGTAGGCTAAGCACGCCTTCCAATTGCATCACCTTTTGGGAGATTAATGTCTGGTTAGCTGACGATCGATGAATGAGCGATGGCTTACCCTCTGATAACAGGCCGGTAACTGCGTCTCCAACTCCCGGGGCGTCCTCTGCATCAGCACTGAAATCGAATCCCTTAAGAGCGGGAAAACACTTAACGCAACCAAAGTCGCGATAAACATCGAACAGATCGGGTCCGCTATCATCCATCCGAAGTACGACATGAGGAGCGCGGATATGATCACTCCGACACTGCCCAGAGTGTCGGCCATAATGTGAAGGAACACCCCTTGCATTATCTGCCGGTGACTCACGTTCTCTCCGTTAGAGCCACCGCCGGAGTGGCTGTGATTGTGGTTGGAATGGGAGTGACCGGCGCTGTCGTGGCTGTGGCCGTGATGTGCGCCGCCATTGTGTGAGTGCGAGTGCTGGCCATCGCCGCCGTGTGAGTGTCCGTGAGCGGTGGCGCCCCCATGTTGGAACACGAAGATTCCGACCAAATTAACGGCTAATCCGAGCACTGATATGAGGAACAGTCGCTCGTGTTTTACTTCCGGCGGTTCTATCGCTCGTTCGACCGCTTCTGAGAATATGAAGAATGCGATGAAAATGAGGAATAATCCGTTGACGAACCCAGCGATCACTTCCGCCCTCACGTACCTAATCCACGAAAGAGGCAATACATCGGTTAATAGCGATTCAAAAGTGATGGCAGACTCTCATCGATTAGTCATTACCCGTAAGAGAATCTCTCATTGGATCTCCACTTCGTTATGACCGAAGCGGCCAAACCGGCCAAAAGGGCCGTACAATCGAAGAACATATGGAAAGAGTCGGATATTAATCCGAGACTAGAGTCGGGATATAATAGTCATTGAGTTATGAATCGAATGGTTCAATGATTAGGTGAAGAAGTGGTCACCTATTGGTCCAAATGCCATACGAGAGCTCAACGAAAGCAAACGACAAATTGAGTAATAGAAACAAAAACAGATTTCGAGAGTTCTTGTCCGACAATATTAACCTGAATTAGGGATCAAAGGGTTGCAAAAAGTTAGCGGTTGAGCGATGCGGGCCATGTGTTGGCATACCTGAGCCATCCGTACAACTTCTCCTTGATCTTGAAAGTCTTGGTCACCTTATATTCCTTGTCATTTGCATAAATTGGTAACATTTGTACAATGTTTGTAAATATTTGTGAATTTTATATCAATTATATTCTCAAATCAAATATAATTTTCGATTAAATACTAAAACTACAGAAAAAATATATTTTTTGTGAAACTAATGCTTGAAAATAAGGTACAGCTGGCAGTCAACACAACACAACACAACACAACACAACACAACACAACACAACACTACACAACACAAACATTACGCATATATACGCATATATACACATATGTATACACAAAACGCTTAACTGACATAACATGCCTTCAGTTCAAGTTTTACGATATTTATAGTCAAGTCTCGCCAATACTATCGCTTCAACTCAACTCTGAGTCGCAGTACAGCTATTTGTCATCAATTTTTGGCACTCATTCACAACCCTCTCGTCGAGTGAACCCCAAAGTGTGACATAATCTATGAGTTTGTAAACAATGTTTTCGCCAATGAGTCGATCGGTGTTTGGTTTGAAGTGTTGTTTAGTTATTGAGAGTTTGCAATGAATTTTGTTATTAATTTGATTTAAATTGCTTTTATTGCTAATATCGATATCACTCTTTGATAGCATTTGTTATTTAGCAATAAATTGTGTTTTTATTTATAATGAAATCATTTATTATTGTATTTCACGACAACATTAGTACTAAACATGAGATCACTATTAATCGCTTCCCAACTCTTGAGACTCTCAAACAATAATCAACTGTTAATTGCAATCAATAGACATAGAAATCAGTTATCAGTTGTGAAGGACTCGATTCGTTGCTATCGTTTCACGCCTTCGATTGCAATGTCTTCAACGGATCAACAGTTCAATGATCCGATGGAACCGTTTCGGCCGAAGACTGCATTAGTTTTGGCAAAGTTCTCGAGATATGAGTTCGAAAAGAGACAAAATCCGAATCTGACTGAAGAAGAGCTGATCCGAAATGTAAGCATTTTTGAGATAATTAATTGAATTGAATGATTGAATGGTTTGTCAATCGGCCGAACAGTTGGAAAGCCGTGGAAGTGATTACCAGCGCCTGATAGCGCACCACAATATCCATAAACAAAGTCGGGAACACATCGTGTCTTCGCTCAAGTCGTTCGGCATTGAGACCAAAGTCGTGAACAGAACTGAATATTCGGAGAAAGCCATCGATTGGGCGGAAGTGGTGGTGACGTCTGGAGGCGACGGCACGTATTTGATGGCCGCTTCCAAAGTCAATAATCGCAATAAACCGGTGATCGGAGTGAACAGCGACCCGAAGCGGTCGGTCGGTCACCTCTGTATTCCCAACCGGTATTCCAATAATTTCAATGAAGCCCTTCGGCTCTTCAGTGAAGGGAAGTTCAAATGGAAGTACAGACAACGCATTCGGGTGACCCTCGAGGGCGAACACGCGGACGAAGAACCCATTGAACTGCACGAACAACAACTCAAATGTCCCGAAAATAGGTTTTTAGACCTCGACTCGAGTCACGACTCGCACTCTCAAGAAGTCAACAATACATCGAATCAGAAGCGAAGCAAAAGAGTTCTGCCCTTTAAGGCTCTCAATGAGGTCTTCGTCGGCGAATCCATCTCTTCTCGCGTTTCTTACTATGAATTCGCGGTTAACGACAACCAAATCAAGTCAAAGATCAAGAGCTCGGGACTGACGGTGTGCACCGGCACGGGCTCGACCTCCTGGTTCTTCAACATAAACAAAGTTACGCCGCAATGCGTTCAGAGTTTGTTCCACATTATCAACAGTGAAGTCAAAGGTCAGAATCTGCCGCAGAATGACTCCAAACTCATTGAAAGGATTACTGAGAAGTTCAACAATTCTCTCGTAAGACTAGTCTATGGTTTGAGTGTTTGAATGATATGTTAACCGAGAGTTTGTTCGAACAGATCTTCGATCCGTCGGAGCTGTCAATGGCGTACACTATCAGAGATCCAGTTGTGTTCGGAACTGAATTCCAGAGCAAACCGAGAGGTTTCGCCAAAACAATATCAGTTAAGTCACGTATGACTGACGCCAATATCGTCATCGATGGCGGACTGTCCTATAAGTTCAATGACGGCGCGAACGCAACCTTTGCTATACTCGAAGAAGACTCTCTCAGAACTGTTTCGTTAAAAGAATAAAAATATTTATTTAATTATTTATTTGGTTTGAAAATCGGAAAATATTCGCATCATTTCGACTTCGATTGGGTGTAGTTTTCCGGGTATTATAAGCGAATGAAGCGGTTCTCCCAAATCGATGTCTGCTATACGACTCAATTGACACGACTTTATAGTTTGTGTTTCGCAACCAATTCTCGCCAAACCTATTATCACTGAATTCTCGTTAATCATCTCATTTGGAAAACTGTCGATTGGTTTCGATTTTATGATTTCTATTAGTTGTTTGGCCGCTATGTTGACAGTCATATAACGGGGCGGTTCGTAAACTACCTTTCCTTTCATCATAGCTTCGATCGATTGTTCTTTTACTTTAATATCTTTAATAAAAATAATAATTAATAAAAACTTTTAAAACAAATATTTTGCAATTTAAGTAAAGAGCCGGTTGTGTCGCACCGGAAGCTAATGCGATACTAATTGTAACTTAATTTGTGATTTAAACGATAAGAGTTTTAATTAAAAAGTGATAATTATATTCAATTATTTAGTCTTAAATAAATGATTTGTCAAAAGAGTTGCAATAATTGCAGATAATTAGTGATAAACTGATCGATTGAATTGATTTATTCGAAACTATTTTTTAAATAAATATTTTGTTTCCGAAAAACTCATTAAAATGTTTTAACCTCTCATTCAAGTCAACTCTGACGCAGAGTTGACTCAATAAGACGTTCGAAACCCTGAATGCAATTAATGTCAAATTACCGAATTACCCCGCTTACAGTTGCATGCAATTGTAAGTCGTTTCTTGATCAGGGGTGCAATTGTATCTAGATATAATTGCACTGTATTTTAGACTAATTTTTTTTTCTAAAACTATAGAAATATTATTTTTAAGCAATTGATTTAAAGTCGTAATTATTAATTCTTATGCAAAGCACTAGTTTTTCATAAGTGTTTATTTGTATCGATTAATAATGTGTTCAAAATTTTGACTGAAATGTTCTCAAATGAGGAGATAACTGAAGACATGACTCGAGGTATGTATAAGAGGAATGAAATAAGTAACTGATTTGATGAATATCTTGAGTCAATGTCGAATTAGATCAATTTAGAATTACTGAATCCAACAGATCAGTTGGTGTGAGAAAGAGCATATAAATCATTTGCATGCAATTGTATGTCATTCATTTCTTGATGGAGGGTGTAATTGTATCTAGATACAGTTGCGGTATATTTTGATTAGCTTAAAATGTCCCAAAATCGCTTACAATTGCATGCAACTGTAAGCGGGGTAATTCGGTAGTATTTGTTTTGTTTTCTAAATAATTATTTGAAGAAAATATAGCTTTAGTTTAATTTCAATCAAAAACTGATCCCAACCTAAGAGACAGAGCGTATGTAAACCCGACTTAAGATTCGAACAAATTTTGTCGAAATAGCTGTCGGGTCTCCAACTGTCTGTCCAGAAGGGAATGGAAACAACTTCTCCGAAGTTATACAACTGGAGTCCGGAAGCACTGCAGGCGTTGATGATTGAGGCGTTATGTATGACCCGGTGCTGAACGCCCTTCTCGTGTGCTCTCAATATTAAGTCCGAATGAGTTGTGGCTCTGATTGGACATAAAGTTTAGTTCAGAACACATCTAAGCAAAGCACCCGAGTCTGACCCCAAAGGGTCGCCGACCACAAGAAAGGCCACATCGCTGTCGACCGCATCGGCCAGTATTCTGTCGGAGGACTGTTCGACGAAGTCTCGGTCGGCGACAATCACTTCCCGGCCATAAAACTCTTCCTTTAATGACGTAAACAATGGGTTAAATCGGAATAATTGAGAGAAAGTATGAATCGCTACTAAAGTCTCTTTTCCAACGGTTAGTATCGAAGTGTAGGCCTCAAGGAATACGTGTTTGGCTTTCCTCACAATTTCCAATCCCTTTACTGTTATGTCTTTCGCATCGCCTAAACCCAAACCAATTAAATATAACATTATTTCTAATTCAGACCAAAACTTGATATTTAAACAAAACTTTTGGCAAAATTCAGTCAATTACGTCAAACTAAATATTGATCTCAAAGTCCCTTCACTTCAATTGCTTGGCATTCAATCAAACGCTGACTCAACCGATGACTTCCCTCTACGACGTCATTGACAACAAATAATTAAATGCAAAACACATTTGCGTTGCAGTAGAGCTGGAAATATATGAACCAGAGTTTACCGGTTGGTTAGGATTGGGTTCGGATTGGGTTTCGTATACTTTCATAACCAATCTGAGGGTTGACTAACTTAGTTGCAGTGCTTTGGCAGAGCTGTGCCGCGCCCTCCGCGACGGCTCATAACTCACACTGAGTTCTGAGATCAGGTTTGCCAAACCCGTCAGACAAGTGTCGGTTCCTAATCCCGATTTACATTTGGCCCAAAGTGTTAGGAACGGATGGGTTTGTAAAATACAAACCATAATTGGCTTTTAATAAATATTTATGACTTAAGTATTATATTTAATGCAATAAAGCTGTAAATTGTTGTTATTCTAAGATAACTAAAACTATAACTTATTTCTGATTTCGAATAAATGAGAAACACTTAGGAATATAAAGAATCAAAAGTTTAAAAGCAATCCAATAATTATCTTCAATAGATTAGACGTTTGGCCACATTTGTTGTCGTCTACGCATTGCTTGGATTTTCAAAACTAAAATTTTATTCATTTTTAGCCAAATTGAAGAACTTTTTAAAATATTAAACAGTTTTACAAATCCTACAAACCATACAAACCTGGTGTACAAAAAACATAAGCCCTAACCGACTCAACCAATATCTCCCCCTAAACCAGCTCTTTTAAGCCAATTATTTAAATTTATAACTTTTGCTAATAATTTCGAATTGAAATGATTAGAGGCATGAAAGCCAACCCGAATGGGCTCGGGTTAGCACAAGTAAACCGGGTTTGGGTTAGGGTTTGCAAGTCCTGCCCAACTACTGACTGCTCACATAACTCGATATTATTGTTGTTTTCAAATTAGATTTGAATTACCATAAGAAGTAGTGTCACCTCATTATCAACTGTAGAGCTAATACAACACTAATTAATAAACATTTAGTAATTGAATCAATATTATAGTGAATAGTGAAGTGCAAACAGTTGTACATAAAGTGTCACTCATTTAGACGTTCAGTCATTGCATTAGAATTAGTATTAATATTGAATTGAATTTTATTTTTGTTTGTTTTCCAACATTTCTATCAATATTTGCATTAAATATATAAATCATTAATCGCTTTATTTATTTAATTCAAATTCAAATTCAATACTCAATTCATGTATCGTATCGTCGCTTCCCTTCTTCGCAATCGCTTTAACTAAATGTTAACCACTTTTCAGATATTAATAACTATTAAATAATTAGTTATTTAGCGATAAAACGCTTGGATTTGTGCCATTCGTTCAGTAACTCAATTAATATTCATTAGTATTGGCATTAAATTGCTTTTAATTTTCGTTTATATCGTCTAAACTCTAATCAATTGATCCGTTTATTGGCTTTTCTATTGATTTGTAATTTCCGGTAAATATTGTTTTGATTTTAATAGAAATTATCCCAAAATTAGTTTAAATTAATTAATAATAAATATTATTATTTTGTTTTGATTTAAAAGAAATGGCATTTAATTGTCATTTAATACAACAATAATAAGAAGATTTGAAACAATTAATTGATAATTGAATTAATTGAACCGAAATTAAGACCAATTTATCGGTTGTTTTGGATTCGGATAGAACTGAGCGATCGGTCGAATCAATCGATTGAATAGAATTCTGTCTACGAATCAACTGAAGACCAGAATCGGTCGCAGAAGTGATGCCACTCTTCGGCAAATCGTCGAAAAGTCCGTACGAACTGATAAAGTGTTTGTCGGAAGCGCTGTTGGCACTGGAAAAGGGGGATAAGAAGGCGGATAAGGCTCAGGAGGACGTGTCGAAGAATCTGGTGCTGATGAAGAACATGCTTTACGGGACGAACGACACGGAACCGCAGACCGACATAGCGGTGGCGCAGTTGGCGCAGGAGTTGTATAACTCGAATCTTCTGCTGCTTCTGATCAACAACTTGTCGCGAATCGAATTTGAGGCCAAGAAAGACGTGGCGCAGATCTTCAATAACATCCTTCGGCGCCAAATCGGGACGCGATCGCCGACAGTGGAGTACATGTGCACTAAACCGGAAATCCTGTTCACTCTGATGGACGGGTATGAGAAGCACGAGATAGCACTGAACTGCGGGTCAATGCTTCGCGAGTGCGCCCGATATGAGGCTTTGGCCAAAATCATGCTTCAGTCGGAAGACTATTACAAGTTTTTCAATTACGTTGAGGTCTCGACGTTCGACATCGCGTCCGACGCCTTCTCCACATTCAAAGAGCTTCTGACGCGACACAAGAGTCTGAGCGCAGACTTTCTTGAGTCCAATTACGACAAGTTCTTCACTTTCTATCAAAACCTCTTGAATTCCAACAATTATGTGACGAAACGGCAATCCCTGAAACTGTTGGGCGAACTGCTCTTAGACCGACACAACTTCTCAGTGATGACGCGGTATATCAGTTCCCCGGATAACCTCAAACTGATGATGACTATGTTGAAGGACAAGAGCCGCAACATCCAGTTCGAGGCCTTCCATGTGTTCAAGGTGTTCGTCGCCAACCCCAACAAACCGAAGCCGATTCTGGACATACTGTTGCGCAATAAGGACAAACTCGTCGACTTCCTGACCAAATTCCAGACCGACCGGGCGGATGACGAACAGTTCAACGACGAGAAGGCGTATCTCATTAAACAAATTCGCGAATTGAAGCCATCGGAAGACCATTGACGGCTCCGTTCGCTTTAGAACTCCTAAACACTTATTATTAGCGCTTTTTTTATTTCTATTTTAAATCCAATTAATTTACTTTCATTTGAAAATTAAACAAATCTTTGTCTAAAAGATTGAATGAGTATTAAAATTAAAATATATTATAAGAACTAAATATAAATATTATAATTAATCTAAAATCAACATTAAATTCATTCAATTTTCCTCTTTTCGGAAATTATTTATTATATAAATTGTTTTATTTTCAATTGACATAACAAACAGATTATGAGATTATGGGAACAGTTATTAAATATTAAATTCATTCGATTTATTCATTAGACAAAAATAGTATTAAAAATGAGAGAAAATTATTTATCGTTTGTTTATTGTAATCAATTCAGTCGTAATAATACTTAATCGTCAAATCGATGTTGAATTCGCGTATAAATTGTCTTAAGTTCTCGATATCATTGCAATTGATTCCATCACAATATAACAAATGGAGGTTAAGAGCCGTTCTTCTCGTAATCACGATTTGCATAACGCTATCGATTGTGAAGTTTTCGCTCATTTCATGAAACTCTAAATGAGTTAAATATTGCAAATAGTTGAGAGACAAGAGCTTATCAATGGTGTTGTCGTCCAGAGCTGAACACCAGCCGATCTTCAAGAATCGCAAGTTTTGACAACAGCTCAGGATATCTATCAAATGGTTTCCAGTTATTCTGTTATCTGAATGTGCGAACAGTTTCATGTGTTTTATGCTTCTGAAGAGCTCTTCATTTGGCAAATGTCTGATTAAATAGTTATTAACTATTATTTGCTTAACGTTTGTCACTTCGAGTTCAATCAGATTTGGACACAAAGAGCTAATTAGTCTTAAATCGATTACATAAATATTGTGTAGTTCTAAGTGATTGAGTTTGTGTCCAAATTGGGACAAAATTGCGTTCAATTCCGAGTCATTCGAGTATTTGTCGAAATCAAAGCATTCTTCGCATACATTATCTCTCGCATTGTTTCTCAAGGCTTTAGTTATCGTAAAACTGTGCAAATGCTGTAATTTCGATATTGGAGACAAGCACTGGAGGCTTGTCTTTGTGTCGATTGTTAGGTTCAAGTTAGTCAGAAATGGCGATAAATTACTGATTTTGTGTAATATTTTTGAAATCTTACTGAAATCGTTGGTAGGAATCGCTGAGAAGTTGGCCGAATAGTGGGCTAAAGCAGGCAATTGCTTAACACCGGTTGCCGACAGTCTGATGAGTGCAGTAGTGAGACAGTAGTGCGGAATCTGAATGCTTTCGATCTTTAATAAGTTATCTAATAGACAGACAATCGCCGAATACGTAAACTTCGGAGGCGTTCGGCTCTCTTTCAACATCATTAGGATTCGAAGGTTAGGGCAACCGATCGACTCATTTCGGCATTTCTGACCATTTCGATCAATTCCGGCCAAAGACATAATCGATTTATTAGTGAAATTCATTCCTTGCAAATACAGCTCTTCTATATTCGGACAGAACTTCGCGATCGTCTCCAGAATTTGGTCGTCGAGATTGTGGACATAGAGTTTCAAAAGTGTCAAACCATTCAAATTGATCAGACATTTACTGATATCCGAAGTATTCCACGGAATTAAATGACCGAATATTGAAAATTCTTTAAATATAAACGGATTTGTATTGTTTGATATGAGGGTTAAGAGTGACTCGATTTTCATTGGGTAGACATTAATCCATTCTTTGAACTCCAGATGAATATGTCTGCAGTGGTGGCCATGAAGTTCAATCATGCGATAGATTTGACTGATATGTGCGCCGTTTAGCTGTGCCTCAGATGACAGTTGAATGATGTCGTCTACGATCTCAACCGGCACATACTTTGCGTCGATTCGCTCTCTGTTCAAGAAAACACAATTGAAATACCAGAGAAGACATTGTTTCCGAAGACTTGTTGGCTCTCTATGAGCCGGCATTTCGACAATCAGTTACATAACGTATCGATCGGTTTATGTTTGAAAGCATTGCGTAATGTTTAGTCATATAACTGGCGCAGCGGTAGTGATAGTGATAGTGGTAGTGCTGGTGCTGTCTCTTCTTCTCAATTATTGTTTTTTCAATTTTATTAATTATAATACTGTATTGATGTAATGAGCTAGATTAGTTAGTTTTTAAATTAAAATTTCTCAATTGCTTATTAATTTTCGCTAAATTATTTCGAAAGTGTAATAATAACTACTAACTTAAATTTTATTACTAGTGTAGGGCAAACGTCTACAAAAATACAAAGTATGGCAAAAAATTGAATTTAAGCAATTTGAATTTCCTTAATTAAGTTTTTAACAATTTTATTTATGATTTATTACAATAAATAATATCAAATAATACCTTAGATTGTGTACTATTGAAGGATTGCCAATCTGCAAAAATTCTATGTATTAAGCAAATAAGTATTTGGCAAATTGAGGGCATTTTTATTTATTTAAAACTTAAATAATTTTCAATTGTATTTTATTACAAATTTGTACTTTTGTTAAAATTATGATTAGCGCAAAAATAAGCAATTCTAATAATATTCAACTTATATGCTTTAATGCTTAATAAAATTGATTATAACCAGAGATGCGACTTTGGCGCCGGCATGTTGTATAAAAGTGTGTGTTCTGGACAACACACTAAAATTGTTGTACCGGATTATAAACTCTGTGTAGATAAACGGTGTATTTGTCTGCACTGGATTATAAACTTTAAAATTAATGTATTTGTTTTAAATTTTATATTTTTGATAATTATAATTTAGCTATAGGCTCTGAATTTTATCAGACCAATGTCCCCAAAAAGTCTGGACTCTGGATAAAACACTAGAGATCTCATTGATTCAAACTAATTAATTAATAAATATATACAATGTGTTCAAAATTGGTTCGCATGTTCGAAGACTTGTTTAAACAAATTATCTGATATGGATAAAGCTTAAATTTCAGTAAACTAATGAGATAATCTGTTTAAACAAGTGTTCAGATATGCAAACCAATTTTGAACACATTGTATATATCAGGGTTGGTCAGACTGAGTCAGGTCAGGGGGGTTCAGATAGGGGTAAATGACTCATTTTTTCTCAAAATCCTAGGGGTGGGGGTCAGCTCAAAATTTTCGCGGCAAAATTACTAAATTCCCGCCAAAAACGACGCCATTTTGTTCCCGAAAACCGGTTTTAAAGCAGATTTAACCGGTTT
>JAQIYC010000006.1:0-35054 GCA_034699545.1 Porobelba spinosa
AAGTTCATATCAATGATTCCGTTTTAACATTAAGTCTATGAGACAGGGATTTTGGTTTAAGGATTTGATTCATATAAAGCATTACTTCATATGACCCAGCTTCATATAATCGGTTCCCAACTGTATTTTGTTTTATTATTTAATTTTATTGTTTTTATTGTAGAAGAATATTATCCCCATTTTTATAGTTTTTACTTTTGCATCTTGGCCATCTCTAATTCCAAATAGAGTATTAAACACAAAGTGCTGACCTGTTTAAGGCTGAGTTCGCAATGTCTTGACACGACATTACAGTCATCGCAATAAATGCCACAATAAGTCACATTATTTCCTGATCTCTGAGAACGTGACCACTGATTGAAAAGAGTCAATAAATCTGTTAGACGTCAAGTTCTGGACCCAATGCTTCCGGTTTGTTGTTCCCTATATTTTACGTTATTTTATTAATTTTTGTTTTTAAAATACAATTATACTTTAAATTCTTGCATTATAATAAAGATATATAATTTTACAAAAAAAATAATAATAATTTAATGATAAAAAGTAGTAAAAAGTGTACGACACCCAGTATTCCCAGGTGGTCTCCCTCCCAAGTACTAACCAGGCTCGACGCTGCTTAACTGCGGGGATCGAACGAGAACCGGTGTTTTCAGCGTGATATGGCCGTAAACATTATCATGGTAATTGTTACAAGATTTTAAACATATACTGATACTTTTACAAATCTATCTGTATCAATGTATATCTTTAAATTATAATAAAAATACTTAAACTCAAACCATTTAGTTACAATGTAATTTTAAAAATAATGTGTATTCTGTGTTAAGTTTTTCAAACAGTTTTAGGGAAATCTCAAGTTTTCACATTAAAAATTAAAATTAAAAACTTAACACAAAATAAAATTTTCATTTTTTTATCACGTTGTTATAAATGTGTTTATAATAAAAAATAATGTTTATTCTAATAATAGAAATGTGCAAGGTCTGAGAGCTAAGGAAAGAACAATCATGGAAAAATGGCCGATTTTTAAATAAAAATTTTAGTGGGCGATAGGTAGAAAATAAATAAAAAATGTCATGGTGGTCATTTCTGGCGTTAATTTAACCGAATTTAAACTGGGTTTAGCTTAAATTCAGTTAAATTTAATTAATTCTGGGTTAATTCAATTAACTCTAATTTAATTAATTAATTCGGATTTAACCCTGATTTAATTTCAAGCAAATTATAAAATTTATCTGACGTTTTCGCTAGTCAAGCGAATTTTTAGAAAAGGGATGCCTCAGCCGCGGCCCAGATAAGATTAATATAAGTTTTTAACTCAGGGGGGATAATTGCCTAATACCCCCCTTTCACATCCCTATTCAAATAGTCAATAGTTTTGGTATTGATATTAAAAATAAACTTAATTTTTGTTTCGATTGCAAGAAATTCTTGCGTCGATTGCAAACCTATTTAGTCGAACATTACATTCATTGGTCTCTCATTCACGACTCGAGATATATGACCAGAACTGAAATTAAATTCTTTTTTATTATTATTGAATTCTTGTCTTCTTATTCTTTATGATATTAATGATAAAATCGAATGAATGGCTGAACATCTTTGGATGCTTTGAACCAGAAGTTGTTGAAGTAGTCGACGGCGAGTATTGCGAGCTATCATTAAAGTCCATTAATTTGTTCCAGTGGACAGTTGGCGAGAAGTGCTCTGAATTTCTCAATTCATTTGTGTATTTCTTAACATTAGTGTCGAGTAAACAAATTACGACAAAATAACTGATTTTCGAATCAATTTCAAAATTTCCGAGAATTTACTCAAAAGAATATTTAACCAATTATTCGGATTATAGCGTAAATATAAAAAATTGTTTGAGTAAACTAACCATTAGTTTAAATTAAAGCACAAATTCGCTAACATTTTTCTATCTATAAAAACCAAACCTAATCGTACCTAACATTGAGTCACTAAGAGATCAGAATCCAAGCAAACATTTATAGAATTCAGAATTTGATTAAAGTATAAAATTTCCAATCAATGTTGCGTTGATTGAACGAGGTGCTCTCAAGTCAAGAATATCCGCAGGGTAGTTATGTAAGTCATTTCTCTCCCATAAAGATAAAATTTACCTGTTAATCCTTAGAAGATTTAAATAAATACCTAGCATCTTTATTTTTTTTTATTTTTTTTATTAACACAAATTTTAACCATTTTGTGTCAAACCATTGCAAACTCATGTTTAAATTTGATTAAATAGATAAAACTGTATTAAATCATTGATGTTGGAGCGGGGTCATTCTTTCAACCTCTCCAACCTGTCAACCCATCCCATAACCCCCCGAACTTCTAAGTCACTCGGCATCCCTGTTTAAAAACAATATAAAACATTCTATTTTTGATATACCTCACCCTAACTCGCCCCCCCCCCTCCACCCTGAGATTTTAACCAAAATGTCACAAACCAACTGCTGCCACAACCGCTAAGTTGGTCGACATTCCGGATTAAATTATACAGTAGTTCGCGAAACAATCCGATATTAAAAGCAAAAAAAAAATCTTATTTCCAAATGAAATGCTATTATAATAAATAATTTGATATTTCAATAAACGTATTATAATTTGATTAATTGGTTTTTGATTTTATTAAATTAGTTAATCTTCTTGAGTAGAAAAACTTAATTTTCTTAATTACTTCAATTTAATCTAAATTTAGTTTTAAGGAAAAAATCGATAAAAAAATAAGAAAAAGATTTATTTTCCAAAATAATATTTAATGAATTACAATGTTTGGCATCAAAGCTAGACATACAATGAGTAGAGATATTAAAAATATAGTATAAAATAGTGAATATATTTAATTAATAGAAAATTGTGTACAAAATATCAATTTTTAGCCAACTTTTCCAAAACCTAAAAAATCAAAAAATCCATTAAAAAATGACTCGAAAAACAAAACAAAAAATCAATGTATAGTAAAAAATAAACATAAAATAGAATTAAATTGTAAGAAATGTCCGAATTATTTGTAGGTTAGCATAGACTCACTTGCGATAACTGTCTGATTCTATTTGGCGTCAAATTATTAATTTGAGAGATGAGTGCGTTTTGTGCGTCGAATGGGTTAACACTGGCTTTAGATGACTGACTCGATTCAGTCAAATAGCAATGATTTAGCAAATCATTAGTATTCGGCCTCTGATTTGGTTCGCGTTGAAGGCATTTCTGTTTCGAAAATATCGTTAATTTGATATTAATTAACAGTAAAGGCATTCAAACATTAATTCTGATTAAACATTTGGCCCAAACTGTTGTCGAAATTCAATTATCAGTGTATGAACTCCACTGACGGCTGAGATAAGGAGTGCGAAAAGTGTTGGCAATAAATACGAATGCAATTCAATTCAATTACATAATTACTTTGCTTTCGGATCGAAAATTGTAGTCCATTTGGGGACTGAGCTCTAGATTTTAGATAACTTCTAAAGACTTAATCTGCACTGAATGGCACCGAAAGAGAAAGTTTGAGACAAAGCAAACAAAACGTATTAATAGAGTCCGAGAAATAACAATAAAAAGTAAATATAAAAAAATTAAACCCAAAATAAATGGCAAAACAATTTAGATTTCATTTTATTTGATTAAATTGTTTGATTAAATCTGAGATTTGAAGCGAATAAATAAGATTCGAAAAGAAGAACAAAATCTGAAACCAAATACATATAAATAGATAGCATTCTCTGCACTACATATCCTATACATTGTTTAATCAGATTTAGGTATCGATTGAATCGGAAAAAAGTCGTTAATAGTATTCGAGAGCAACAGATCTGGATTTGATATTTCTTGTCAGTATTTGTGGCCTAATTGTTATGATAGACAAAATGCAGAGCACAGGCAGTGCAGAGCTAACAGCGCATACAAACCTGCATACAGTCCAGAAGTAATAAATCATCGATTGGCGGATAATTAATCTGTTGGTTCGGATCGAGTATTGCGTTCGCCTTTTGGAACAGATTGTTGTAGTGATGGAAAGGTGTTCTGCCGTAAACCAAGTTATACAAAATGCAGCCCAAACTCCATATGTCGGCCTTACAGTTGTATTTGATTACAGTCTTGCCTTTGATTTCGGATCTGTTCTGCAGCGCTTCCGGTGCCATATAGTTGATTGTGCCTTAGATTCGGACAAATTGTAAACAAAAAAAAAACTGTTAAGCAATACATAAATGCATAAAAATCCTAATGAATACCAATTTGTGATTCTTTATAAACACTGGTATAGTTGGCCTGAATGGCGTTCGCAATCCCGAAGTCAATTAACTTCAACTTTCCCGCAACTAATATAAAGTTAACGGGTTTTAAGTCCGAGTGTACGACACCGTATGAATGAATTTCATCCACCTTTCCGTCCAATTCCATATAGATTTAAAAATAAAGGAGAGATTAAGAATTGAATTGATTGTCGAACCAATAAAGTGGAAAACAATGAAACAATGATTCGTTGAATCGCTAGTTATACCGCTTTAAGCATTTGTTGCCAATAGAAGCGAATGAGATGCGAGTCGAGCGCCCGCTTGTCCTCGGCCTCAATGAATGACTTGAGGACATTGCTGAGGTCAGAGTCGCCCTTCTCCATCACAACCAGCAACTGCTGTCCATTATTCTGATACTCGTAGTCATACATCCGAACAACTCGTTTGCATTTTCGCAATTTACTCAATAAAGTGATTTCGTTTCTATAGCCGCAAACGGTCTGCTCATCGGCTCGACTCAAGTCGACGACTTTAATCGCTGCAGTCATTTGTAGTTCGGGGTCGTAAACCTGATATACCTAATCAACAGATAGGGCACAGTTAGCACAGCCAACAACTATTAGCACTTTACACACTCAGACACTACTAATTGGGTTTCCGGGCATCAAATCCGAAAATTCTCGTTTCATTAAGTTCCGACTCATTTATAACTTTTAATTTTCAGTTATCTCTTGAGTTTAATTAAAACAAATTGAGTTTGTGTTGACTTTTACACTGGATTTCAAACGAATGCGAAACTGCATTAAGAACTGACATCATTGTCAACAATAACACAGAATATTCTGTTATATTCTGTTACGACAACAGAAATATCGCAATAAGTCATTCGGAGAATAAAAGCAACAAAAATGTGAACAAAAATTCTCGGAAATAATACTTAGACTAAACAAACACTAATAGAAGTGAAAAGACTTAATGATCTAAAAATAGAGAATTCATTTCGAATTCTTGCAAATAGTCTAAGTATTCAATAAAAAGATAACTTTATTTATTGCTATTATTTATAAAAATATATATAAATTGTGTTCAAACAGAGACAAAAAGAAGAAAAATATAGAAAAATAAAAAAATTTCAGTTCAAGCGTTTTTCAAGTAAGAGAAGAGCACTCGAGACCAGAATATAAAATAAAACTAAATATATAATAACGAGAAGAGTGGAGAACAAGCATTGGTAGGAATTGCAAAAAACAATGAGATATACATTGAATTAAATTTGTTTTTATGAGTTGTAACGATCGGTCATCAAAAGTACGGAATTTATTCTTTGATTAACCATTTTTCTGACCAAAAACAAAACAACTGATCATTTATTTATAGTCAATCCAAACCTACATATAATTAATGAATATCACATCGAATTACAAGCAATAGATTCGCTACAAAATTGAGTCAAAATGTGTTTGACGTGAAAGTCATTCGAAACATAAAAAGAGTAAAAATATTTTAACTTAACATTAAATTCATGAATAAATAACTCATTTTAATGAAACAAAAATACAAGAAAAGTCTCTTTTTCTGCTAATAAGCAGTAAATCAAAAAAATTTCAAAAAATAACTATCACTACAAAAACCTTAAATACATACATAAAAGCGTAAAAAAATTAATAATAGTCTAAAAAATACTCTCAAAATAAGAACCCGAAAAAACTTTTAAAAATATTTAATAACTCCAGTAATTGATTTAAAACAAAAACAAAACAAAAAAAGAGAAAAAATTGAGAAAAATGAGTCTAATATCGATTGAAACATAAAAATAATTATAAAATAGGCTTTTGGTTCAAAACTTTCTTATCACTAAAATAACTACAATTTTCACAAATCAAAGGCTTAGGAAAAAAATCCGAAATAAATATAACTATAATTTAGTCGAAGTATTGATTTCAAACTCAAACTTAAAGTCGAAATTCGATCAATTATTGTAAAATAGAGAAAAGCATCAAAATTGGAGTCAATTCCGGATTTATATCATATAATACTGTAATTATAGAGAAGAGGAAAAAAGTATTACTAATAATCTGTTAGAGAAATAACGAAAAAAGTGAAAACTGAGCCGTTTTTAATGAATTTTCTCATATTTCATATAATACGGGACTCTCTTTCCATATAATTAATTTGTGTATAGAATATAGAAAAATATTGATTATTAAATATATAAGACTTAAGTCAATAGCGGAATTGCAGTGAATATAAGCGCAAAAATACCAGTCATTGAGTAATGAAGAACTGAGTTATTCACTCAAGAGTTCTTCACTTAAATTATGGCTAAAATATTTTGACAATACATTTGATAAAAACGGCAAAAAATAAAAATAAATATAATATAAAAAAAGGCAATAATTCAAATCAATCCGAACAACAAAACTAATTATTTAAATCTAATCACAAGTTCATGAAATAGTAATTAAACGAAATTTTTGCAAATAATTAATCAAAAAATATGTATTCAAACACAGAATAGTCTGAAACACACATTAGAAAAGGGATATAAATAACTAAAAAGAGATAATACAGAGAAATATAATAATAATAATAATTCTGATAAATCATTGCCGAATAATACGAATCTATAGACTGTTTCCGAATCAGAAAAAACTTTTTTCGAAAAGCTTTTAAAAATATATTTTTGAATCGCATTAACAGTTAATTAAGGAATGAATAGTTCGATGAATTCTAGTCTATCTATGCTTTCACTGCAATTCCGACTAAATTCAAACACTTCTATAATAATAACAGTCTATAAGCGGATTAAAAATTTTCTATAAAAATGAGTTAAAATCAAAATTTTAATAAATAATACATTTTTCTATTAATTGCAAAACTAAATCAAAAGAAAAACTAATAAAAATGAATTTTCATTAAAAATCAAAAAGTGCTTTCATATTGAAAATATGATTAAAATCTTCATTAAATTAAATATTGATAATAATTCTCAGAAAAGTTATTAAAAACATTTTCATCGCTTTGACGGCAAAAATAACTAATTGTTTAAATCAAATGTCAAAAAAGTTTTAAATTGGTTATTGAAATATAAAAAGCGTTAAAATAGCGATAAATAGAATTAATTTATTATAAAATCAAATTAACTCCAATTCTATTACAAACACTAAATGAAAAACAATTAAAACTTTTGAAAACAACTAAAAATAAAAAGCTTTTAAATTGAAAATATATTTTTCCAAAAATTATCTAAAAATTCTTAGAAAATAATTAATACAAAATATTTTCGTCGCTTCGACGGCAAAAACAATTAATTGTTTGAAACAAATGTCGAAAAAATCTTAATTAGTAATTGAAATATAAAAAGCATTAAAATACCGATAAATAAAATTAAATTAAACACTAAATGAAAAACAATTAACTTTTAAAAGCTTTTAATGGAAAACATATTTTTGAAAAAAATTAAGTAAAAATTCTCCCAAAATAGTTAATATAAAAAAATTTTTCGCAAATTTGTCAACAAAAATGATAACTTAATAATAAGTAAAAAATGTATTAATTGTTAATAAAATAGAAATTCTAATGAAAATTGCCGGTAAATCAAACAAAAGTTTGAAAATAAAATTAAGTTAAATAAAAATTTCCATTAAATGCAAAACTAAATAAAAGACAATAAAAAACTTTTCAATTATTCTGAAAATCGAAAAATGTTTTCAAACGTAATTATAGAAAAAATTATTATAAAAAATATTTTCATCGCTTTGGCGGCAAAAATAAATAATTGATTCAATAATATGTCGAGAAAATGCTTTTAATTAATAAAATTGCAAAAAAGTATTGATAATAAGTAAAACAAAAAGTTGCGAACGAATGCTTGACTACAATAACTACGAAAATTGTTAAATAAAATGCGAACACAAATAGAGTTCGCATTTGCGAACTAGAGTTTTTAGAGTTGCGAACTCTATTTGTGTTCGCATTTACTTTAAAAAGTTTTGTTCTCTCGTGAGTCGACACTAATGTAAAACACATTAAAAACATATCAAATAAGTTGTAAAAACAAAACTTTTCAATAAAACTAAGAATTTGATACTTTAAGTGAAAAATGAAAAAATGTTTTAATGGAAATGAAATTATATATCGAGTAATTGCCGCAAGGATTCACAACAACACAAATAGACTAATATAACAGTAATTGTATATCAAATATATGACAAATATTTTGCATAAAATTCGATATAATTTCAAAATAAAAATATATTTTAAAATCAGAAAACATATCAAATGTACGAATAAAATGAATATCAAAATACAGTCTTTGATCAGGTAAGTAAACGGGGGGGGGGGGGGGGTAAGCTCTTCTCCCTCAGGATTAAAAATCGGCCTCAATCTCCCTAAGTATTTTGAGGAGAGCAAGGCAGCCCCCCTAAAAATTTTACTAAATTTAAAATTTACTAAAATTATTACATATTTTTCCAAATTTGAACTAAATTTAGCTTAAATTGTTGATAAATCCGGTTTAAATTTAATTATTTTAGCTTAATTTAGTGTAAATCATGTTAATTTGTAATTTAGTTTAAGTCCAGTTAAAAGCAGAGCAAAAATAAGGCAAATTTGACTATTTTATGATCATACCCCCCGTACCCCACATGGATTTTGGGCAAAAATTTCAAAGTTCCCCTCCCATAACTCCCCCCCCCCCCCCCTCAAGGATAAACCGTCGACATTCATGGTCTTTGATGAAACAAAACAATAACTCATAAATAGACTACAAAATCGATAAACATTTTGAAACAAATTTATGTCAACTTTAAAATTATTGACAAAAATATTCATAAACTTAAGTATTGAATAACAATATAATAATCGAAATATTTCTAAATTTTCATTCAATAAACAGAATGAGCGCTAAATAAGGAAAAGATAATTTGAAAAAATAAAGTTTATTTGCAATCAATGTAATGGAGTTCTGGGATATGGGAAACAAGTGATTACTTATGAATATTTGACGTCTATATGAGAAGTCGAGCGAAAGGACAGAACAAATGAATTGCGAATAAATAAGTCGAGTATCTCATGAGTACATCGAAAACACTAATTGATTAATTGGAGCATAAATTTAAGCAAAACATTAAACTAAATCAGTATTAAAGTCAACATAATTCACAAAATAACTCATAAAACCAGACAACAAGACTTGGGTCAGGTTAAGGGGGATCCAGCCTGGGATAAATAACTAAATTTTTCTCAAAATCATAGGGGGTTCCGCTCATCAACAAGATGGCGGATTCTCGCCGTCATTTTGTTCCCAAAACTCGCAATTAAAGCCGATTTAACCGGATTTAAACTAAATTAACACCAGGGATGTCGGTGGTCGACGAAGTTAGGGGGGTCTTGCAGAGGGTCAGCCTAAAAATTTTTGATCAAAATCCTGGGGGGGGGGGGTCATGGTAGGGGTTGGCGAAAATATAGCTCTAATTTTTACTCAATTTAAACTGGATTTAACTACTATTAACTACTATTTACTATTAAATTAACTAAATTAACACTAAATTTAACTGGATTTAAACCAAATTTAGCACTAAATTAAGACAGTCAAAAAATTTGCCGGCAAATTTGTATAGGGGGGTCCTTGCCGCGGCTCAAAATTCCTGGGGGGGTCAGAGGCAAATTTTTCAATCCTGGGGGGGGGTTGACGGGCATAACCCACCCATCCGACATCCCTGATTAACACTAAATTAAATTAATTTAACTGCATTTAAACCGGGTTTAACGATAACTTAGTGAAATTAACGCCATTTTTGTATAAAACCGGAAAAATTTTCCGGTTGCCTTCGGCGGCAGGAATTTTTAGAGAGGGGTTTTAGATGCTTGGGGGGGCAGAGGAAATATTTTCAAACCAGGGGGGTTGTAGACCTCGACCCTCTTTGGTTATAAAATATAATAACAAAAACAAATTGCGGCCAAAATGGCATTAAAAAGTGCAAACTAACCTTGCTACTGCCTCCCTGGCCAATGCAATTGAGTATTTGGTAATATTTTTGATTGACTTTAATCTTTCGAATTGTCTTATCACGAGATGTATTGGAAGTGTCGCCTAAACTCGAATTATTACTACATTTCGAATCATTTTTAGTCGACTTTTGTTCGACATTGGGTTGAGATTGCGATCGATGTAATGCCGAATCGTTTTTACTTTTATTCAATTTATTATCATTTGGTTTATCCGAAACCGAACCATTCAGTCGGCCATTCGATGAACGCGAACGCCTGTCCTTATTGTTCACATTCTCTTCAGATTTACCTCTTTTTAAAACCTCTTTTCGATTATCAATCGGTTTATCTCTATTCGCCACTAAATTCTCATTCGATTTACTCATGCGTTTCAACGGAACCGATGGCTTCTTTTGCTGCCATTTATTGCCAATCAATGCATTGCTTTGAGATTTACTGCCATTCGTCTGATTCGAAGACTTTCTTATAGCGAAACCATCGGAAGTGCTGTTGACTCGAGTTTTTTGCGAAGAGCTCTGCGAACCCAACGATTGAGAACTCAGTTTCCGGACTTCGTCTCTGATCTGAGAGACAAACTGTGGCTCAAACTCTTCGCTCGACTTCAGTTCAATCGTTCGGTTGGCGTTCGGCTCATCGACGAAGACTTCATTCTCGAGATCGACGACCTCCTCGTCCTCTTCCTCGAGAGCCAAAGGCATGCTTTTGGTGAACTGCATGTTCTGGAATCGGGCGATAAGACCCGACTGTTCCAACTTCTTGAGTCTTCGTTCGCAATCAGGCGTTCGTCGGCCAGTGCTCTGAGCGGTCGACTGATCCGAGCGCTGGTCTTGACTCGAGTGCCAACCCGTATAACAGCTCTTCGTGAGCGACGCCATCATCGGCCGCAACAACGGCTTAACAGTCGATGTATTCAACTGTTGATTGTATTGATGTGTTGTCAACAAAACCCTCGATTTGGGCGGCGATGGCGTTCTTCGGCCACTGTTTCCAAACAGATTATTGTCGCCACTAATCACTAAATGCTTTCGATTGTTGTTTTCATTGCGTAAACCAATTCGAAAGTCGTTATTAAAGTTATTATTGTTTGCGTTTGTCTTCAATCGGTTTATATTCATATCGTTTGTCAATTAATACCTCAAATATACATAGATTTCCAATAATTCAAATCCGAATTAATACCGAAAATCGATTTGTTTTGTTGTTTTGGTTCCAATCAATGCCTATATATTCGCGTTATTTAAATCTCAACTGTTTTGAAATGAGTCGAACAGAGCTCCTATTGGTCGACAGTTTTGGCTTTAAAAGCGTATAAATACGGACGCAATGACTGAACAGTTGCGTAAACTTTGATTTATTCGTAACTTAATTGAAGTTAAGTTTGATTTTTGAAATTTAAACATTTAAATCATAACCATTTGATTACTATTTTAAATGTATATATTATATGTAAGAATTAGCTTTATTATATTTAAAATAAAATTTTTCGTAATTATCGAATTTTAATATTTAGCTAGATATTTTTTTACACACAAACTACGTAATTTTTATTTAATGTTTACTTGGTGTTTATAAGTAATTTTATCTGTATTGTTTTTGTATTTATTGTAAATTCTACTTTAATTTGTTTGTTTATTTATTTTTATTAAATTAATAAAATTAAAATTAAATAAAATTAAAAATAAATAAAATAAAATCAACATTTGCAAAAATAACTCAAAGTTTTAGTACTTTTTAATACAACATTATATGCGGTATTTTGTTTTCTTAATGATAGCTTAAAACAAACCATAAATATTTGAAATTATATAACAAAATTAAGTTATAAAATAAATAATAAAAATAAAGACGTAATTAATGAACTGTAGTATTGATATCAAAACAGAAACGAAATCTTTAATGAAAGTCATGTTTAAAACAAATGTCTTTAAACGCAATTAAAATGTTTTAATAATTAATTAAACAATTAATACAAACAATGAGTTCGAAAGAGGACTTCGATTTGATTCAACAAATAATACAATTCCTAACAACACAACCAAACAATTTGGTTAAACACGAGATTATATCTCTCATCAAATGGATTAACAAAAGGTATTTCCGGATTACAACTCAAAATAGTTTTTAATTAAATTGTTGTTTAATTTTGATTACAATATGTCTTCGACTCTAATCGCGACAATCATTTGTATTGTTTTGTGATTTGTTTTTGTCATTAATTTAGTTGTTATTAGTTTTTTGGCTCAATTTTTAATTGAATTTATTTCGGAAATAATTTCTGATTTTTAGCGAAAAAATAATTCTGAAATTCACCGAAAATGAGAAGACATTCTTCGCCCCATTTGTGGCACTTTCTGGTCATTGCGTTATATCTAATGCACAACAAAGTGAGTCATTCGGTCATTGTTTACCAATTATTGCAATTTGTTTATGAATTATCTCAATATTGCAATAGAAGTGATAAGAAATTGCTTTTAAATTGTTTTATTGCTCTTATATTGACATTACTTTCATTGCAATTGAGTTTATATTTATTGATTAAAATTTAATTCAATTTTGCGACTCAACCCGATTCCAGTCCCGAAAAGCCTCTTATCTCTGGCCTCTTCGGCCTGTAATGTCATTTTGCAATACATTCTTCACGAGATCTCAGAGTTCGAGGAGAAGTCGATTCTATCGAAAGTATGTAAAACAGGAATTAATGCATTTGTTTGACAGTTATTCCTAACTATTGTATTGTTTTGTACGAAAGCATCAATTGATTGGATTAGTTCAGGGATTATGTGATGACATTCCGCCGCTTCTTAAGTCAGATATCGTAGCCCTGAGTGCTCTACTCAAGTCGACACCACTGCCCGACTCTTTGAGTTACAAAACGAGTGACTCGACTGCCGCTGACGTCAAGTCGTTGAGCATATCCTCTCTTCGCGATGACAGCACTCCGAAAGAGGCCAAACGCATACGTCTGGACCACTCGTGTGAAGCGATTATCGAACAGTTGATGACTCCTATAATGGAGAGGTCGAACACCCGGGACAGTCATATGGAAAACGATAAGAACGATAAGATATCTTCAGTCGGACACTCGTCGCTATCACAAGACACCAAAGTTTGTGATAAAAGAGAAATGTTTTGAAAATTATTTAATTGTTAATTCATTGTCACAATTAAAGGGTCTATTAATCGGCAAAAATCTCTTCAATTTGCAACAACTCTGCGGCGCAAACGTGTTGTTAGACTTCATAATGTCTTTGTCGTCAATCAAGCCATACATCCACTTAGTTATGGCCACCGAAGAAGGCGCTCCTCTGAAGCTGCCGACGGCCGGCACTGACGCCACCAGTACTCTAAAGACCTGCAAATTATTGATCAAAGACTACGACATTATTTGGCGAATACTTTCGCTGCCAATACTGGAACCGTTGACCGAAGAACGTCTCTCGAAAGTGATTACTATAATCCACGCCTGTCTCTACGTCTCCTTAACCCTCACCTGTTCCAACACATTGACTTCCGGCGCCGCCACCTCTCCTACCATCAAAGGAGCCGCCGCTGCGCCGCTCAAAGACGACGCGGACAACGAGAATGTGATTTCGGAAATAGTGGACACGAGTCTCGAGATCTATAAGAGAATTATGTTAGTTATGAAGAGCTCGAACCGAGTGGGCGGACAGATATGCCAAAACGTACATATGTTCGCTTCTTGGCTTCTCCTCTCTGGCCTTAAGTTCATTATGAAGGGCTCCGGAGCTACTGCTGCGCTCACTATTCCGCCGACAAAAGAACAAGTCGTTAAGAAACAAGGTTTGGGTTTAAAGAATAGAAAGTTTTCGATAAATTGTAAATAAAATGCATTAATTTAAAGGCTATAATACGCTCTGCATATCACTGGCCACACACGCCGTTCAACTGCTCGCCTCTCTATTCGATGATCTCAAGTCCGAGATATCATTGGGCGCTTACAACCGACTATCGAACGCCGAAAAACTAACTAATCATCACTCGTCGACATCATTCAAATACAACAAATTCGGTTACTATAGCGCGTGGCAGAGGATCGAGATGTTGATGTCGAACATCAACTTAACGACTCTTCTGTTTAGTCTATCGTCGGCCAGCTATCGAAAGGCCGGTCTTTTGAAAATGATTTCCCGAAGTGATAGTTTGGATCAGAACGACAAGAATATGTGCACTTCGGCCACAAATTCTGCCCACGATTTGGACGACGAGTCGTGTTTTAGTTCAGATGATTCGAGTCGTGACGAGGACTCCGAACCTATTTTAGGCCATCTTTTTAGAGAACAGGACGAAAACCAAGGTTTGGGTTTTGATGTGAGGTTTGAAACAACATTTTAATTGTTTTTTTTCAATAAAGTGCTGAAGAGTCGGCAAACTATTGATATGAATTACTGCAACGATAAGCGCGAACCGCACAGACATCTGACGCTTTCGACTTCGATATTCGAACTGTTGAACACTTACTTCGTTTGCTCTGAAATCGAGTCTTTGAGTCACTATTTCAAGCAAACCATAAGTGAACCTCAAGTTTGCATTTTGTCGCACATTATCAAAGACTTGGACAGAGAAAGTGTTCATAACTTCTCGTTTTATCTCGAATTCTCTCCGGCTTTGACTTCATTTATGCATAACTTGATCGCTACGGAAGTTCTCAACGAATCTCTTCAGAACTCTCTGTTGGCGTCATTAGGTGTCAGTCCAGACCTATCGCCCGACGGTATTTGGCCGCTATATGTCGCGCCGAGAAGTCTTTCCGTATTATCGCAAATAATTCTTTTGAAACAACAAAAGGTTTGAAATAAATGATTAGAAATAAAGATTTGATTTGTTTTTATAACAATTTAATCGATTGATTAGGAAAAGGATGACTTGAGGTTTGACACAAACGCGCCATCGATTCAGATATGGCGCGGATTACTGAATCACTTGAAAAAGTTGATTGAAAGCCCGGATCAGAAGGACTACGAGTTGGAAGACCTAAACGTAGAACATTCACAACTACTCCTCTTTCTGTTCCATAATCTCAAACTACTTCAACGCAAACACGTCTTACTTCTCGTCTCACAAACGATTGTCGAGATCTCCAACACTGTTCTACAAGTGATGAAAGACTATCAGATCCACTATTTGGGTCGTTTGACGCACTTCTTCGAATACATGCTTAAGAACTTATACGACGCGCCCTCTTCTCTCGTCGAACAGATCGATCAGAATCTGTTCAAATCGTTGCCATCTCTGAACCAAAGACGAGATAAAGACAACAATATTGACGACAAGAATAAGCTTTACTTTCAATGCCGTGAAATCGACGACAATTATCATAAATACACCGAAAATAAAATATTCGCCACTTCTATGAGACCCAGATTTTACTACCTGTTGAACGTCGAGAACTTTAACGCCAAAGATGTGCCTAAACTCGACGGTAATTGTGGTATTTGTCTGATTAGAACTCAATTATTAATTTTCAATTTTAAACTCATATATATAGGAATGGCTCTAAACTTCATATTAGTCGGTCTGCAAGAGGTCCTGCCCTACGATACGCTCTACGACTCGATCCTCGCTCTGTTGAACATTGGCTCTCAATATGACATGAATTATCGAAACTTAGACCCGAACAGCAAACTGAGTAATCTGGGTCTTTGCGCAGTTCAGTACAGTTTCAACTCGATTTGGCGAATACACTTACAACTGCCCCCTTCGGTCAAAAGCCTGCAATTGCTATCGACGGGTGATGTCCGACAATTCGATAATCCAAAGGCACTTCACTTCTGTATTTGGGTCTCCCGTATAGTAAACAATAAGTATTTCTACATTTGGGTTAAGGACGCGCTAACGAAACTGCTTCAGAACGACCCGAACCTTAAACCGGAAGCTCTACTCAAAGCAGTCACTAAAACCGCGAATTCGATTGCATTTAACGTACAATTACTTAAACATCTAATGAATAAACATTTTGCTTCAATTAAATGCACTGCCGGTCCCAATGAGATCGTTAGCTTAGACGGAATGCCTCTTTTGTTCGATACATTCACATTAGATGTATTGTCGGCCAAAACTAATGTAGCGCTCGATTCGTGTTATAATCTGAGCGACTCTTCGGCGTCAATGACCGCCAATTTGATGGTTTTTGGCAGTAATACCGAATCGAAACAGGCGTCGACTGAACTGTTGCCGTCAGTGCTCTCATTGATCGCATGCCATCTCTCTTGTGCCCGATCTTCGATTATACACCAAATGACTAATGAAGACGCACTGCAAGGCATCCAAACGGTGCCCAAACTCTTGAATGCATTCAATTCGATAATTAAGATGACATCCAGTAAATGCAATTCCAAACTAATACAACTGACCTCTCAATTGGCCACTCATTTGCCCCGAAATCTGATGAAGATTTTAGTCAAATGGAATGCAATCGGAGTCGATGTCCAGCAGTGGCGCAATGAACACAACGCCTCTCCCATTCCTTCCGAGTCCTATATAATGGCCATTCAATCACAACATTTCAATTCGTTTTCGTCTTCTCTGTCGACGCCATTCAATGCAAATCTGAATTTAAAACATTTTATCAATACTTCTCTCAAATTCGCTGAAGACTTATATCAGTAATTCAATCAATTTATTGATTCATTTGTTCAAAAATTTAATTTTATTTTTGATTTGATCTACAGATGGAGTGAAAACAAATTCGGCGAAGAATTCATTCGAATAATGCTTTCGCTCCAATTGGACAGCACTTGCGAGTCGTTCGCATCGTATGGTTTGCTTCAACTCGACTCTGTCTTCGGTTCGAAAGAAAGCGATAACTTTGTGTCCGCTCTATATGTCGAAGCACTCACTCATTCATACGATTTGTTGATTAACTTTTCGAACAAAGAGTGTTGCGTTGAGGAGAAGATTCTGATTGAATGCATGAAATTCATGGAATCAATGCTAGACTCGAGTGCCGGACAGTCAGCGCTCGAAAGATTCTTTTGCGAAGACGACACCAAAGATATCGTTCAGCTCCTGATGTCGGCTTCAAACGACAGTTTAAGTTCTGCTTATTCTACGCGAGTTCTTAAGTTTTTCAGTAAACTCTTCCAACAAACCGAGAAAAACCCGGACACTATAAGTCTGGTTCGATTGTGTACTTCTTTGTCGAAGTTGTCTCGTCTGAGCCGACCCGACAATACAATTCTCGAGACATGGCTTTCGAAAGTGCTTTGCGAACGACCCGACGGCGATCCGACTGTTTTGGTCGCTAATCAGGAAAACCGAGTTTTGCTGCAAAGTCTCACTTCTTATATCGTGAAAGACACCAGTGCTGTCGACGAGGAGGTTGCCAGTGCTTTCCTATCAGCCCTCATACCAATGGGCAGTCAAATATTGTCATCCACTCCAGAAGTTTTGGGATTTTCCGAATTGATGGGAATTATGACAACTCTTGCCGGCGCTGGTACTGGTACTGGACATCTCGAGCTGATTAAAGCTGTGATCAATTGGTTGGACACTTGTAAACGATATTTGTCTCAAAAAGACGTCATCGAAAAACTACAGAACAATATAAACTCCGGGAGGTTTGGCATTAAATTATTTGTTTTTAACTGAATTTATTTTAAATAAATTATTTAACAATACTTTAGACATCAGATGATAATGGAGTCGACGTGTCATATGTTGTCATATTTAGCCGATATTTACGATTCATTAGAACTACTGACCGACGCGTCTTCAGGCCGTCCGCCGACACCCGACGGAGAGACTGTCGGACCGATGGAAGACGACTTTATCGATGAGATTCCCTGTCCTGACGAAGACGAGTCATTGGCCGAGGATTCCGATGAGGAGTCGCTTTGCAATAAGTTATGCACTTTTACGACAACACAAAAAGAGTTTATGAATCAGCACTGGTATCACTGCCATACCTGCAAAATGATCGAAGGAGTGGGCGTTTGCACTATCTGTGCGAAGGTCTGTCACAAAGACCATGACGTGACTTATGCCAAATACGGCTCATTCTTCTGCGATTGCGGCGCCAAAGAGGACGGCTCTTGTCTGGCGCTCATCCGACGATCCACTACTGCCGACCCAACCAACTATTCCTCGAGAGATAGCTTTCCGTTAGAAACGGTTTTGCCGTCTTCTCTACGACGACCCTCTTCTCCATCAATGGAAAAAAGTATTGAAATTTGTTTTCAATCAATAATTGTTTTATTAATTCCTATTTGTTTTGGTTTTGTTCCTCAGGTCTGAATCAGACGTCAGACAAGAAGGAGTCGATGTCTCGACTAAAACACGAAGCGCTGACCAAACAGTTGGAAAACAGCAAAAACGATATTTTGTCCGTTTTGTCGAATATGAATCTCTCGTCGACTGTATTGAGTCTTTTGAAATACCTGAGCCCTTCAATGATGAAGTTATGTCTTCGAAACTCGTCGATCGGCTGTTCGATTCGGGCCAAAGAGGCGCTCAAAGACCTGCACTGTTGTGACAAATCGATTGAATCGAGCGATCAGTTGATGGTTCCGACTCTGGGCTCACAGGAGGGGGCGTTTGAAAACGTGAGGATGACTTTCACCGGAGAACAGGGACAACAGATTCGGACTCTAATGCAACAGCAGGTGATTCGACGCGTGGCTATGTGTGCGCTCGCCTCACATCACGGCAAGCGTCAGCACCTGGCGGTCAGCCATGAAAAGGGCAAAATCACTTTACTTCAATTGGCGACTCTTCTCAAACAGGCCGACAGTTCGAAGAAAAAGTTGACTTTGACTCGACTGGCCTCTGCGCCCCTACCCTTCACCGCTATATCAATTGCCGGCAATCCCTGCAATGAAGACTATTTAGCCGTTTGTGGTCTCAAAGACTGTCATGTCTTGACATTCTCTCAGAGCGGTGTCGTTAGCGGACATCTCCAACTGCACCCACATCTAGAAGCCGGCAATTACGTGATTAAAGCGGTTTGGCTGCCCGGGAGTCAAACAGAGTTGGCTGTCGTGACGGCGGACTTCATCAAAATCTTTAACCTCCAACAGGACGTACTGTCGCCTCAATACTACTTTCTGTTGCCTTCCGGCAAAATACGTGACATTACGTTCGTGTCGACCGACGACGGGATGAGACACGTCTTGATTATGTCGTCCGCCGGACATATCTACTGTCAGGTGATGTCTGAAGAGAGCGGTGCCCAAAACGGCCAGTTCTACGTCACTTCCATTCTGGACATCAGACACGACGAGATTGTCGACTCGAACGGCAACATCAATGGCGGCGGGATTTCCATCTATTATTCGCATACTTTTCAGTTACTATTCTTCAGCTACAGTCAGGGCAAGAACTACTGCGCGCCTCTCCCGCACGTGACCCTTGAAATCAACTACTTATTCCCGATTGAAATCATTGCGTCGTCGAACGGAAGCGCTTCTTCAAACGGCTCATCCAATAAGTCTTCGACGTCAACGATGCAGTCCCTGTGCCAGTGGACTGAAGTGAGTGGACATCCGGGACTCATACTCGCCATGTCTTTGAACTCAAACAATCCGATTGTTCTGATGGTCAGACCCGACAGTATTGTTGTTCAAGAGATCAAACTGAACAGTAAGTCGAAGATCACTGATATGGTAGCGATGAGACACTCGACACAAAATGGAGATATGAGGACAACACTAATACTGCTTTGCGAAGACGGTATGACTCGATTAGATTTACTAAATCTTAGGTTTAGTTATAAACTATAATTTCGAACCTCAGGCTCACTGCGCATCTATATGGCCAGTCAGGACGCGACCAACTATTGGTTGCGGCCATCACTCCATTCGAGTACCAAACCGTTCCACTCGATTGCAGCCAAAACACGTCGAACCAAAAAATCGGCTAAAGTTTTGCGCAACACATCAACTACAGGTGCTCTAACTTTTCCGGTGGACTTCTTCGAGCACTGCACCCAAATAAGTGATGTCGAGTTCGGCGGAACTGATGTGCTTCAGACCTATAATACACATCAAGTGAAGAATCGGCTCAACACGACTGGTATGTATATCGCGTCGAACAAACCAAACGGATTTGCGATTGAAGTCTACAATAACGACGCAACGACTGTAATGGTTGGCATTCGAGTGATGTTGGCCTCCCTGGACGTGGCCCGAGCGCCCACTGCTATTGAGGTATTCGGCCGATCAATTCCAGTGGCATTGACTCGAAACCGTTGGTATGACATACCGTTCACTCGCGACGAGTCGCTAACTGCGGATAAAAAAGTAATGTTTTGTTGAATTTATTTGTTTAAAACAATTAATTTAATATTAAAATATAAATTAATCGCCAATTAGTTGACGATATTCTTCGCCGCGAGCGGTGATCCGAATGGCATAACAAATGTCGACTCAATCAAAGTTTATGGCAAAACCAAAGAAGCGTTTGTGTGGCCCGAAGACAATGAGGAATACCAACAAACCGCTGGAGCGCCGACGGCTACAGTTGGTCCGTCGACTTCCGCCATCTCAGTCGTTGAGTTTGATTCTCAACAGTCGTCGCAAAACCTGTCATCTCTGGACCGACTGCTCACGTGGTCTCTCGACGTACTCGACGGTTGTTTTCATTTGTCAACTCTTCCATCGGACGGAACCGACCGACAAATGCAAAGAGAAATGGCGTTAGAGATCGCGACTCAGTTCCTGACTCTACCCTACAATGATTGCGTCGAATCGAACGTCAAATCCCTTTTGGCGACTCTTCACTCGAGTCGCGCCGCGTATAACAATCATAGGGACGAAGCGATCATCAACTTTGTGGTCAAGAGTATTGACGCTTCCGTCAAAGACGATGAACTGGACGGTTGGTTAAACTCTTTTAGAAATTAATTTCCAAATTGTTTCTCAATATTTGGTTCACTTTTCAGGCGAATCGTTCTTCAGATGGATTTCAATGATTAAACAAATAGCGATCGAAAGGCCACAAAATCTGCTTAAATACAGCGAATCTATTAGTTTGGACGACAATAGCGATAGTAATGGCGCGAAGAGTATTGAAATGACGACTTTCGGTCAGGAAAATCAGTTTAGATCTTCACCACCAATGGACACTTCGACTACCGGTGCTTTTGATGGTTATGACAGCAGTGATGAAACCGGTTATAACAAATACGAGTCTAGTTTGAGCGGAAAAATGTCATTTTGTCAGTACTTGAGTGATATTTTCTGGAAGTTATACTCAATGCGACCGAAAAATCCGTTGATCTCAACGATCGCTAAAGGTTTGGATCGAAAATAACTTAATATTTACTAAATTCTAATCCAAATCTAATTTGATTTGAACTCTCAGGCGGTTTAATACACGTCGAGGAAACAGTTCAGGCATTGGTTGAGATAATACATTCATTCGCTTTGGCCGACGCGGACAACAACATTCAGACGGTCTGTAAATTGTATTTACGACTACTCCTGAGCGAAGACACGACAATCAGCTTTTGCGTCAAACAGTCGTTGATTCGAGTGCTTCGGCCGCGAACTCGCAAACGGCGCGTATATATCCCATCGCCGCCGCACTGCGAGACCCCTCACGAGCACAATAAGGGCGGCTCGAGTTCGTCGCAGTCCGACCGCCAACTCGGGCCCATCTCCGCACAGGGAAGTCTCGAAGTGTTCGTTCACGACAACCAAATCGATCGAAACGAAGTGCCGATTGACCAACAATTCGAAGTAATCGAACCGTTGGACGTGTCCGACAATCAACAAGAACTAATGGGTGACCCAAACGCCGGATTTCCGCAATTGTTTAATCCGGACGTCGATCCCGACGAAGCAATGGTTGAGTTGGCAATTGCTCTGAGCCTTCAGGACCAGCAACAAGAAGTGCCGCCACCGGTGGCGCCCAATGTATCGGTTCGTAGATCTGGTACTCAACGCTCGGCCAGTTTGGAAGATCGCGGCCACTATTCCGACACAACCGCGTCGGCGGCCGCCAGTGATGACGAGGGCTCGACCGCCGCAACCGATGGCTCAACTTTGCGGACATCACCCGCTAATGAGATACTTCAGGGCAACGAAGGAGGGTCTGAGTCGGGCGGAAGTGTCGTCGAGTCCATAATCGGCGAACAGAACGTAAGCGGTCGTAGTTCTGCTTACGGCGAAGAGTTGGCTCCACCGCCGGTCAGAGTCCAACCAATGATTAATTTCGATTCGAATCTGGAACAGGACATCACTGCCAACCAGAAACTCCATAATCTGAGGATTGCTTTACTCGAGAAAATGATTGTCTCATTGCCCGAAGTGCACGACGTGGGGGGTCTTCGAACCATTCCCTTTATGCAGGTATTGGGCATTAAATCTATTGCTTTTCGTTTGGTTTTGGATTTACAGCTATTATACACTTTTAGGTCATTCTTATGCTTACGTCAGACCTGGACGGCGAAGGAGATGCCGACAAAGCAGTTCTCAACTCTTTGCTGACGACTCTATTATCACAATTGTCTCAAAACACAGACGACATCTCAGTTCTGGTTCAGAGAAGTGCCACAAATGAAGTTAAACTAATAATAATGCGATTACTCAGTATTCTGATGTCTCGCGTCCGAAGCGGTACTTCTTCGTCGAGAATGCCGTCTTCAGCACCGGATCTATTGGAAACATCTTCGGCATTCTGTTCAACAGTCACCGCTACAACACTAATGCAGTCGAATATTCTTGACTTTTGTTTACAAATTTTAATCCATTTACTCGAGTATTGGAAGAACTATTCGAGCGAAGAGTCGTCCGGCGCGTCCACACCGGCCGGCACTACCAGCTCTACACCTCTGAAGTCACATATGTTGAGTTCGCCGCCGGAAATGTCGCCATTCTTTCTGCGGCAGTACGTGAGAGGACACGCCGACGATGTCTTCGAATCATATCCACAACTATTGACTGAAATGATTCTTCGAATGCCGTATCAAATCAAGAAGATTGCGAACGCATTGCCATCGAGTCCGGCGCCCGTACAGTTCGCCCCGTGTTGGACGGACTACCTGTGCCAGTATATGATGATCAATCTGACGCCATATATCCGCAAACAAGTTCGCAAACTCTTGTCTTACATCTGTGGCTCAAAAGAACGCTATCGACAGATAAGGGATTTACACGCATTGGAGTCACATATGAAGGAAATCAAGAAATTGTGTCGAAATGGAGGCTTCGTTGAGCACTCCCTTCAAAACGGATTGATTAACCTGTCATACGATGCGCTCATTTCTCTGATCGAACACTTGAAGTCGTGTTCAGAGATCGCCACAAACCGAACCATTAATTGGCAAAAGCTGTGCCAAAAGGACTCGACTTTATTGCCGTTCCTCATTCAGTCCAGTTTTCTACTCGACGAAGGCGTCTCTTCTATAGTACTTCACTTACTCCAGTGCGCTCTTTGTTCCAAGTCTTCGAGCACCAGCTCTTCCGCAGGTATGACATGATTTGCATTTCTTAATGAATTCTTTTTAGATATGAAGTGTTTATTAAATAGAATAAGATTTTAGAGAAAATGATTTTTAATTACTGTATATTTGAACTTAAATCAAACTTTGCGTTCATTCTCTATATAGCGGCCACCCCTTCCCGGCCGGACGATGAACAGGAAGAGCCAGTGACCGCTCATTTGGCGCAACAACTGCTGAAATACGTCGACAATAAACTGTTGTCTCAATTCATTCAATGCTTTCTATTGGAATCGAACTCCAGTTCCCATCGCTGGGCCGCACACTCTCTGATTTACAATTTGTATAAAAGCTTCTCCGGTCACCAACAGGAGACTCTACTCGACATACTGTGGGCGCTCTGGCCTAAGCTTCCCTCCTATGGCAAGAAGGCGTCGCAATTCGTTGATCTCTTGGGTTATCTCACACTTAAAATCAATTGCAATGACGACAAAGAGCGCGAATTCTCCGAAAAAGCGCTAACAGTCTTACGCCAACAAAACCAACACCTCTTCCATCACCCGAACAGCAATTTATATAATTCTTTGCAATCACTGGTCGAGTTTGACGGCTATTATCTGGAGAGCGAGCCCTGTCTTGTGTGCAATAATCCCGAATTCAATTACTTGAATATGAAGTTGTCGTCAATTAAAGTCGATTCGCGATTCACGACAACCACTCAAATCGTTAAACTGATTGGTTCGCACACTATATCGAAGATTACGTTAAGAATATCTGACATTAGAAGATCGAAAATGGTATGAATTCTTTGAAAATAACGGTTTATATGATATTAATTAATGTTAACATTAGGTGAAAACATTAAACATATTTTACAACAATCGAGCCGTGCATTCGGTGGTTGAGTTGAAGAACAAGTCCGCGCTCTGGCACAAAGCTCGACGCTATCAGCTCTCGGCCGGACAGTCGGAGCTTAAGATCGAATTTCCGCTTCCGATCGTTGCCTGTAATCTAATGATCGAATATTCGGACTTTTATGAGAATATTCAGGCCTCGAGTGAAACACTTCAATGCCCGAGATGTTCGGCTACCGTTGCCGCCACTCCAGGTTTGAAATCGCTTTTATTCTAACGATTTGATTGATTCGAATAATCGAAACGAAATTATCTCTTCTTCAGGCGTTTGTTCGAATTGTGGCGAAAATGTGTTCCAATGCCACAAATGCCGAGCAATCAATTACGACGAAAAGGATCCGTTTCTTTGCAATTCGTGCGGTTTTTGTAAGTACGCAAAGTTCGACTACACTCTTACAGCCAAACCTACCTGTGCTGTCGACCCGATTGAGAACGAAGAGGACCGGAAGAAGACGGTTCAGAGCATTAACTCATTGTTGGAAAAGGCGGACCGGGTTTACAAAAACCTTGTGTCCAACAAACCCTCTCTGGAAGTACTTCTCTTGAGAATACAAGAGCACGGAATGGTCGACAAGTACGACGAAAATGTGTTGCTATTGGCACCGAATGCAGGCGCCGGACCGCCCGGTTCTTCAACGATTCACGTGAACCGATCCATACAACAGGTGGCCCTTAAGTACTGCCAGGACTGCAAGTCTTCGTTCGATGAGTTGTCGAAAATAATTCAGAAAGTGTTGGCCTCGAGGAAGGAGTTGGTCGACTACGACAACAAACAGAAGGAAAAAGTGGTAACGCCTTCGAGAGCCGGGTTGGCGCCGAGTGCCAGACGTGATTCCAAAGTGTTGACATCCCTCTCGTCGTCGTCCGGTCGTTGTTTCGGCTGCGCGTCGGCGACAGTCGAACACTGTATTACACTTTTGAAAGTAATTTCATTTTATTTATATTTTAATTATTTATATATTTTTAAATCTAAACATTTTCTCACATTTTTTAGGCATTATCTATGGCTCCGAAATATCGGTCACTCCTGTGCTCGTACGGACTAATCCGTGAACTGGTTGACTACAATCTGCGCATCGGAACCATCAATGTTCGCCACGAAGTGCGACAATTGCTGTGCTCTTTGAGTCGCGACAACTACAGAGCGACAGCAGATCTCAATAATCTATTAATGGATAAAATATCCGTCGCTTTAAAGTCGAGATCCGGTGCTTCTATCGACTTGTCCTCATCGGTGCGACACGAGATAGCATTACTGGCCTGTTCTATGGAGAAGGAGGACTCGTGTTGGGAACAGCGGCTCCGGTGTGTTATGCAGTTATTCCTAATGGGTTTGCAAATGGATTCGCCGGCAGTTCTCGAGTCTATAACCCTTCCGTGTCTTCGATTACTGCAATCGCTTATAAAACCCGAGCAGTCGGTCAGTAAGAAAAACAAAGACAAGACTATTGAACAGTTGGCGACCGTTACGACTAACGGCTTCCAAGTGGGTGTCGACCTCAACAAGTGGTTGGCCGGGGATTCCAGACATTCGTTCAGGAGTTGGAAACAAAGATCTGCGAAGAGATCTCCAACGCCTCAGTCGTCGAAAGAATCTTCGATTGAAACGAAGACTAAGAGTGAGATTCGGTCGCAATATCTGATCGAAAAATACGGCATTCGATGGAAAGAACGGGTTTTAAAAAGTGATAAATTAGTGGCGAATCTGGTGCGGGCCAGTTGGCTCCGGGCTATCCTATTCAACGGAGCGTCGCGTTCGGTGCGACTAATGGCCTGTTCTCTAATCGAAGCGCTCTTCCAAATCCCTTCGCGTAAAAAAGAAATAATCGATTTGTTGACCTCATATTTGGACGACTTGGGCGGCGCCGGAGAGTTTGCTAACGAATTCTTCACATTTTATCACACAATCATCCAAACAGAGCACTGGAAGTACTACTTAGCCCTTCACGGACTGCTCCAACACTTAGGCGTTTTGATCACCAAAGAGATCGATCACTTGAACCAATTGGAAGAGACAACTCTCAACTCAGACCTATCCCAGGGCTGTGCACTCAAGATGTTGGTTGAGTTGTTGCAGTTGTTGATTGACGTGTCGACTATCCGCCACCAATACAAGTCCCGAATGGTTGCCTTCGTTCTCAACGGCTATCTTTCGCTCCGAAAACTGGTCGTTCAGAGGACTAAAGTGATCGACGAAACACAAGAAGCGCTTCTGGAACTGCTCGAAGAGATGACGACCGGCAACGAGAGCGAAACGGCGGCCTTCATGTCGGTCTGCGTCGACGCCGTCAACAAATGCCAATTACATGATATGATTACTCCAGTGTTTATATTCGAAAGGCTTTGTTCTATTATATACCCGGAAGAGAACGACTCGATTGAGTTCTTCATCACTCTGGAGAAGGACCCACAACAGGATGACTTCCTCCAGGTATTCATCAATCACTTCATTCTTTGTTTTTGAACACATTTTTTAACTTTTTTTTGTTGAAAATTGCATTAAAGGGTCGAATGTTAGGCAATCCGTACGGTTCTAATGACACCGGAATGGGTCCACTAATGCGCGACATTAAGAACAAGATATGTCAGGACTGCGAGTTAGTGGCACTTCTTGAGGACGACTCGGGACTCGAGCTGTTGGTCAACAATAAGATCATAAGTCTAGACCTTCCGGTCAAAGAGGTTTACCGCAAGATATGGCAAAACGACAATAACATCGATTCGGATGCCATGAAAATTGTTTACCGAATTCGAGGACTGATGGGCGACGCGACCGAAGAGTTCATTGAATCGCTCGACACGAAAGACAACAAAGAAGTGAATGCGGAAGAGCTCTACAAAATGGCGAACATTATGTCTGAATGCGATGGACTGCAGGTTATGCTTCAGAGACTCAAAGTCATCGAAGATCTGTCGCCGAGAAGTCGGCTCTTAATGCAAGTGTTGCTCAAACTGTTCAGTCATTGCATTCGAGTTAAAAACAATCGAAAGGCACTGATCGAGCCCTCCCTCAACACCATTGGAGTTATGCTAAACCTATTGAAACTAATTACTACATCCGATTCGGCGGAACTCATATCTCAACCGTCGGCGCCGGGCGTTCCCTCTCCTTTCGAACAGTTAATGCAAATAATGGAAACTATTTTAGTCGAGGCCTCACAACTCGGGGAACAACAGTTCGATGTGTTCTGTGCCCTAACCTGTGGCTCCAGTGATGACATTAAACTGTTGGCCGAATCTGCGTCTTCGCCGCACATCAAAGGTATTCTTATATTGAATTTCAAGACATTTGCCAAAACTTTTGTTTGATTTCAGGCAATCCCTCACTAATGACACAACTAATGCGTTTAATCCCTTTCCTAACTCTGGGAAACGCCGAGAAAATGTCGACTTTATTATCGCACTTCAAATCGCACCTAATATTCGAAAAGTTTGATTTCGAACACACGCCGGAAGCCGACCACCAGTTGGAACTGTTTTGTGTCATGTCTTCGGGCATCGAACGCAATGCCAACGGCGCCCGACTTAAGGAAGTGATAATCGAAGAGGGAATCGTTGCCTCCGCTCTCGAGTATCTCGTACTTCACGCGCCGACTATGAAATCGTCGCTTTTGGCCACTTCTGAGGAATGGAAAGAGTTTACGTCCAGACCTGCTCTCAAATACGTTCTCCGAATTCTAACGGGTATTCGAATGGCTTTGGTTTGACTTTCTATATACTGACGACTAATGTCTTTATCGCCCAATAGGGTTAAGTCATGGCCACGAAAACACTCAGCTATTGGTCTCTAAAGACTCGATACCAATAATCCATGGCTTAGAACAGGTGTCGTCTGACGCACACGTCGGCTCTCTCGCCGAAAACCTTATGGAAGCGATTAAAGAGCACTCGTCAGTCGAGGCCAAGATAGAGGAGGTGCGGCTCAAGACTAGAGACGAGAAGAAGCGACTGGCGATGGCTGTGCGCGAACGACAATTGGGTGCTCTGGGGATGCGGACCAACGACAAGGGACAGGTGACGGCGAAGGCGTCGCTACTCAAACAGGTCGAGGATTTGGGCGAAGAGAGTGGACTCATATGCAGTATATGTCGCGAAGGCTATAAATTCCAACCAAACAAAGTGTTGGGAATCTATACCTACACTAAAAGGTGTAATTTAGACGACTTTGAGATCAAACAACGCAAGAGTTTGGGTTTGTTTGCAATTCTGTGCCTAATATACGATTAAATGATTAAAACATTTATTGTTTACGACTGACTATAGGCTACACAACAGTCACACACTTTAATGTGGTTCACGTGGACTGTCATATGGCAGCCGTACGTCACGCCAGGGGTCGCGACGAGTGGGAATCAGCGGCCCTTCAGAACGCCAACACCCGATGCAATGGTTTGCTTCCGCTTTGGGGACCTCAGGTGCAAGAGTCAGCCTTTGCTTCGGCACTGGCCCGACATAACAACTATCTGCAGGAATGTACGGGTCATCGGGAAGTGTCGTCGACGTCATACGTGTCTACAGTCCACGACTTGAAGCTATTGATGCAGAGGTTTGCGTCGGAAAAGTCCTTCAGCGACGACTCGGGCGGCGGAGGCCCGCAGTCTAACCTCAATATGATTCCATATATGATTCATATGGCTCTCTATGTCATCAACACTACCCGCTCTTCCGTCAGAGAAGCGAAAAAGATTAACTGTTTTCTCGAAATGCCGACCAATAAGTGGATTGAAAACTGTTTTGAGGTTTCGTTTATTGATTTGTTTTAATTGTTTTTTATTTTAATTTTATTTTCAATCATTACTTCGAGAATTGTTTCGAATGTTTGACTTTATTCGCTTTAATGAGCCATGAATTCAAAAATAGTTCTTTAAAACTACCTGTGCTTTGCATTAATGAATTGGTTGTTAACACGAATTTTGACATAAAAACAGTTTTTTATTGCTTTTTAATTTTTATAGCAATTTATATATATATTTAAAATGTGGGACAAATTTTAGCAATTATTTAGACAATCAATAAAATATTCGAAACAACGAATAAAATTTAATTAAATAGAACTAATAAATTGAGCGGCAATTAAATTATTAGGTTTGAAAAATTAATGTAAATCCAAGTTATGATAGAATTTTTTTTAATATTAGTTTTTAGTTCAAAGCGTAGAATATTCTTATTTTTTATTTCTAAAAAAATTAATTAATTTCTATTGAATTAATGAATTATTAATTGAAAAAATATAAATCGAATGTCAAATATAGGCCGAAAGCCCCTACTATTGGTGTGCAATGTCTTTAGTCATATTTGCGCCGAAAGTCTGGCACAAGAATCGCTTGAAATTCTTGCAGCGATTGATACTCTGCGCTCACGTGAGACACCTCTCACCGCACGGAACCACTTCCGTTACCGACGCCACTGTTCAGGACTTCAATGTCTATAAGACTTCGATTATATTCTTCGCATTCGTTGACTGTCTTTACAACAAAATGTTTTTGGTTTGCATTCAATCATTACTTTTGGTTTCGATTTAAGCATTAATTGAATAATTGATTTGTTTTGCGTTCAGAACGTGAACGGCGGCGATGAGTGGGGTCTGGACTGGCCGTTAGCGCTGGCGGAGTATATCCGAAACAACGATCAATCACTGCTCGAATGCGGCAATAAATTACTTCATTTCTATGAAGAAGACCTGATTCCGAGTCAATCGTTCGCTGAGTTCTGTGATGTCTTAGATCTTCTCAACGATATTCCCGATCCGATCGACGCGTTTGTGGCGAATGCCATCAAAATATCCGTTTAATTGTTTAATGATATTTTGGATTTATTTGTTTCTTAATTCTTGTAATTCGTTTTTTGCAATTTATTAACTATTTATCTGAATATGTATTCAAAGATATTAATTATATTAATCCGTATTTAAAACCAATAAAAAGTTTTTTCTGTTTTAATCTTTAATTTTGTGAATAATTTTTTAGTTCTTTATTTTGAATTTTAGTTATTTTTATTTTAAAAGATTTTTTTACTTTTTTTTGTTGAACTAGAACTTGAAACGACCAGAAATTAATTGATTGGTTAAAATAGATATTATTTTTTTGATTCTAATTAATAAAACAAAATAATTATTTTATGACTTTTGATAATTGCTGTCTAAATAAGGAATATTTATTCGTAAAAAATGAAAAACTTATTGATTATTGAAATGCATGTAATTTACAGTTAAATGTAATTCAAATGCAATGCAGTCATTGCGTGTGAAAGCGTAGTCTTATTATTATTATTCTTTAGTTTTAGAGAATAAAAATTTAGTTTTTATTCTTGAATATCAAATACCATTAAAATTATTATTTAAATAATAAATATATAAATAATCGAATAGAGGTTCGTTTCAATTTTCACTAATAAATTCAATAATTACTAAATTGAGAGCAATTTTTTCACTTAATTTTTTCTAAACTATTATTTTCAATATTTTTAAATAGTTTTTTTGAAAGAAATAAATATTAGGCTCACGCTTCTGGTTTAAACCTGGATCATTCTGAGTGAGTATAAAATACTAACCCTCATAAATTGCTTCATACATTTATATTACGTGTTTTGTTATTTAATTTCAGATTATTCTTATTATTCTTGAGTTTCATTTAATTCAAACGATGAATACAAAACAAATAAATTTTTAATTTTATGTAAAATAGTTTTTTAAATATGAATTTCGTAATAGCTATGAAAAAATATTCTAATTATATGTATTTTATAGATAATATTTTCTCAAATATAAGTCATATTTTTTTCTAATCTATTTTATTTTTGCTAATTACAGTATTGTCTTTTTGCGTTAAACACTTAAACATGCTAAATTAAAGTAATTAAATAATTTTGTTCTCGTTTTTATAGAACTACTTCTTCTTTAGTTTTCATTATTAGTTTTATGCAATAATTATTGATCGATTCAAACAATTTAATAATAATAGCTCTAATTGAAGAACAATTTCTATTTTCAATTAATATTCAGAACTATTATTATTATTAGAAATATTTAATTTAATTAAAAACTTTTGCAAAACAGAAGCGAAGGTTCGAGTATAAGGCGAAGAGGAGTCACTTTTGCCGGTCCTCAACGATCCAGAACTAAAGAATTCAGAGATTTAGCGTCGAATGAAATTTTAAATTTTAAATATTACCTAAATATGGGAAATAGAAGTAATAAAGTGTCGGAAAATTCCAATAAAAAAGAGGATAAAGGCTTGTATTTGTCCAGTGATAAAGTGCTTGATATTATCGGATATTTTAACTATTCATCAGTCATTTCACATGGACTGGATGATTATTTGCATGTAAGTTATATTACAAATATTAATAATCTAGATTATGTCAAATAATTGAAAATTCACCAGGCACTAGTTACTACATATTTTAATGAAATTATAATAAAAAATTTTATATTTTGTATATTAATTGTGTTTTATTACAAATTACATATTTGAAGATTACAAATATATATAAAAAAAGATATATTTTGTTTTAAAAATACTATCAAATGCCATTGATTTTACAAATGCCGTTAAATAACAAAATTATTTTTTATTATTAACTTATTGAATGATTTTATTTATTTGATAATAGCAAGCATAATATTTTTATTAGCTGTAAAATAATTTGTTATTTTAACGCAAACCTATAAACCAAATTAGTAATGTAAGCTTAATTTTTAACATTTTTAATTTGCAATAATCAAGCAATTTTAATCAGAATTACTTGTGCTTAAGCTTATTTTTTAGCAGATAAAATTTTATAAATGTAAAATTTAAGCATTGATTAAGTTTAACATCTTCAAACTTGAAACTATTCAGAGCTCCGGGAGCTCATCCGCTAAAACATATTTACACAAATAAACTAAAATATTAGAAAAGTCTAAAATTGGATTTTATGTTTATTTTTTAATAATGTACTTATAATTAATTTTAAGATAAAAGCAAAATCTAAATAAATTAATTGTGTTGTAATTATAACTGATCTATACTTAAGTTAACTTGATTTTTTAAATTGATGTCACAACTCTATAATAAGTTATAACCTATATTGGTTTAAATGATTGAAGCAAATTAAGTTTAGCGCATAAATTTAGCTTTCTGATGTTTGTTTAAAAAAAATAACTACATTCTTATTATTGAATACAAACTCATCTATTTCATTAAAATAAAAGTTAATGTTTAACTCATGACTATAAGTTTAAAATTATAATATAAAATTAGCTAAACCTTTCTCAGTTTTTTTCAATAACTTAATAAGTGAATTAAAAGTTCAAAATTGAACTTTTTTTTTAAATGAGCAATGATTTTACAAGGTTAAGTGAAAAGTAGCTCTTGGAAGCCACTTAGCATTATCACCGATTTAAACCAATACAAGTTATAACTAGAGCAGCAAAAGCGTAGCAAAAAATACTATGCCAAGGAACTATAAAAATCGGGCATAAAGCTGAGATTGCTTTTGATTGTTATAGAACAAATTAAATAAATTTATATTTTTAATTTAATATTAATTTAGTTTTAAAACATTTTTATATCTACACAAACATTTTAAATAATTTTAATATAAGATTTAAATTATCATGAGATTAGTTTATCTAAATTTGGAATTTTGAGATAAACATTCTTATGTTATCAAATAAATCACAAGTTTAAAACAAATGTTAGATTTCTGTTTTATTTTGAATAACATTTAAGAAATAGCTTTCGATTAATATTTAAAATTTTTATTTTAAACAATTTTCAAATTAAATATTCTTTAAAATTATAATTTGTAATTAATAATTATAATTAATAAAATTCTTAATTTAGTGTAAAATGGATAAAAAAGTCATTGAAAAAATGCAAAAATTATTTTATTTAAAACAATTTAAATTTTTAACTATTGGTTTAGATGAATTAGAAACGCAGTCATTAACACTTCAACAACAAATGAATATAATTAGAATTATATTTTCAAATTTTATCATTTTTATAAACAAAATTGTTTACCGATTTTTATAAACAAAAACTAAAAAAAAAGTTTAAATAAAGACCCTGATTTAACAAAATTCACATTAAATACAGATTTAAAAATAACTTTTACACCGCTCACAACAGTTGATGTCAAATAGTCTTTTTCAAAATTAAAAATTCTTTTATCAGATAAAAAAACTTGTTTTACTGAAAATAATTTTAAAAAATATTTATTTATATTTTGTAATATTTCTTAATTTATTATATTATTGGAATAAAATTAAATAAAAATAAAACCTATCTAACTTAAGTATTAAGGTGTTTTCAGTTGCTGCACATACTCTATTTTGCTACGTTTCTTCTGCTCTAGTTATACCAAATAACCCAAATACAAAGTGGGGTTCATTATAAATTATTTTATTCAGTCAATATATTAATATATATATATTGTGACGGCCGAAGTTGGTAATCGATCTGCGCCAAGGATGTGGCGGCCGATGTTAGTGCGAGTCGTCACGATATGTTGAGTTGAGAGTTGAGTCGAAGTCAGGAGTCGGCGTCGGGAGTCCAGACCGGGAGTGTTGTCGGTGCGAGTGTTGACCTAAGTAGTGTTGGCGATGATGAGTGGGCGGTGACACACAAGTGTGTTGAAAACCCGAGGTGACCTGCGGTGGAGGCGGAGACATTAAGTGCCGAAACCCCTGATGATGGGCGGAGACACTAGAGTGTGCCGAAGCCCCGAACGTAACCAGCGGTGGAGGCGGAGACACTAAGTGCCGAAACCCCTGATGATGGGCGGAGATACTAAGTGTGCCGAAGCCCCGAACTGACCAGTTGGTGTAGGACACGGCGGCGCACCACAATATGGCCGGTTGTGATGAAGTCACTGGTGGCGGTGATGCCACAATATGATGAGCACTGTAGTGCTCGAGCACAACCACACACTGTGCGAGACTACATACTTATGGGAGTTGTACCGAAAGAGACAGGCTCTTATATAGGGAAATGTTGGGTCGATTCCATGAATCGAATGAGGTGTTGAGCACGTGTTCGAATACTCGAGAATATTCGCTCAACTTATGCGCATTGATTGCTAGGCATTGAGTCGAGACTAAGTTCAATATAGTTTGCAAATGAGATGAGCGATTGCGTCATCTCAATTTATATATATTTGGATTAATAGGTATAACATTATTTTATTTATCAAAAAGTTAAATTTTTTAATTATCAGAATTTTGGCAATTTAAAATTACAAAAATTGTATTTGATATTGAAAAAGTTTCAAGGCAGTACCTAAAAATGATGTAAGATGTAATAATTATACGTTCAACTATTTTATACAAAGTATTATTTCAAATTCTGTATGAACTAAAAGGATTTGTATGGTTTAAACTAGGGATGTGGAAGGGGGGTAAGGCAATTATCCCCTCCCTGAGTTTGAAAAAACCTATATTATCCCCCCTGAAGCTGCGGCTAAGGTACCCCCCCCCCTTCTAAAAATTTTTCCAAAAAA
>JAQIYC010000007.1:0-34405 GCA_034699545.1 Porobelba spinosa
ATTTTAATTATTAAAATTATTTTATTAAAAGTAATAAATGTCATTTTATTAGTTCATTGGTTTGATAAATAAACGAATAAATTTAATATTCAATGTTTTGTTATGTTTACAATAATAAATATATTCCTAATTCTAGCCTCGAGTCGATTGTTTGCGATTATATCTAAATAAAGTAATTATACATTTCGTCAAATAACGACTCAATTAATTAAATTGGTTTTTCGACTAAAGGAATTGGCTTTGATTATAGACTTTGTTTGAAAAAGTGTTCAATTGATTAAATAGTGGTAACAGTTATATAAAGTGAGCGAAGAATATATGCACTTTTTATGGCACATAAGAAAAAAAGAGGCATGGTGCTAGCCAAAGGCCTATAACCTTTTAGTTACACACTTTGAATCTAATTTATTGCATACAATACTTATCCTCTAATTTAGTCTATCTTTTATTAGAGCACAAAAACTTTTAGCAACAACTCTGAGCGCAATATAACGTAATATAAGTTATATAATCTAACAAACTGTGCGCCAAAAACCATATATTAAAAGCCGAGAAAAATAACGGAAAAAAGTTTTGTTCACTATTTCACTATTTTTACTTCAAGTCATAAAACTCGAGAAATACAGAACTAAATAGTTTTGGCAAAAAGAAAATGATTATAAATTCCGGTTTGATTAAAGATTTTTAGCTCAACTACAGTATATAAACTTATATATAACTTATATAATATACGTAAGCGTAAATATATAAATGCAAATTTGTATGTTTCGCACAAGAGTTTTATGAAAAATCTAATTTGAATATTAATTGGAATAAACTTTCTATATATGTCTAAAAATATTAATCATTTTAGGCTTTTTCGCCAGTAATGGCTGCGGATTATTAATATAAACTAATTTCCGCTGAGAATTACACGTTTGGATATAATTCATCCGAATTGAGTACTATATGAACAAAAATTGTTTCGCCACTCATTCCAACAGTTTTCAAGTTTAGAATAAATTTTAATTTATCCCAATATTTGTTGTGGACATGTTTTCCTAAATGTCTGCAGCGATTAAATTTTATGGCAACACTTGCGAGAAATCTATTGCATCGGTATATAAACGCCAGAAATTTATAGCATTTCTTAAAAAATAAATAAAATAAAATACTTTTATTGCTTATTTAATCAAAATTCTGGTTCATTTTTGCGCTGCCATTCGCTTTCCCTTTTAATACGATTGGATTCAATGCGCGTAAAGTGAAAATTCTGTTATACCGTTAGAGCCATCAGAATATTTACTATTGAGATATCCTAAACAAACACTACGGGCTCTAATGCCAGCCCCGTCTCAATGTCTGACCATTTTTATAAGATTTACTTTTAGTTTTACCGCAAATTTCATTGACTATCATGAATATGAGCGGAGAATCAGTAAGTGAGAGGAGAGGAGAGAATTCCCTCAGTTTTTATCGATTCAATACAACAACAAATTCCAACAGTTTTTATATGTCTTTATTTTTATAGCGTAGAGGAGGGGAGAGAGAGAGAGAGAGAGAGAGAGAGAGAGAGATAGAGAGAGAGAGAGAGAGAGAGAGAGAGAGAGAGAGAGAGAGAGAAACAATGATGAATACCAAGAATTCAGTGAATCAGAAGAATTTGGGCTTAAATTAAAAGCTAATTAAATATAAAACAGAATATATAACGAAAAACAAAGCAAAAAGAAACTTATTCTATGAGACAAACACTAATTTATCTTAAGGTGAAATTGTTTAGCAAAAGTTCATTTGTAATACAAATCGTGGAATAAATGTAAGTCAGAATAGCATAAGTAATAAATAAAGTCAATAACTGTATTGCATTGTATGGTTCGCTTATATTGAATATTAGTCGATATTTTGTTTGATAGAAAATATCTTATTTCAATCATTTCTCATTGAAAGTCAAGTAAAGGCAGTATCATATTGTTGGCCAAAAAAGCAAAAAGCATTGACATTGTGTTACATTGAAATCCATTAAGTGTCGGGACATCAATTCATCAAGGCAAGGCACAAACACTTGCACAACATTATGTACAGTAGAGTACATACACACTAATACAGTAATACAGTGTCGGCAACACAACGCATACACATCCAACACATCCATATAAAAAGAGTCGACCAGAAAAAAGGAGATCAGAAGCCAAACACAAATAAATGTCTGCTCTTTCTCAACAGCACTGGAACGGGAACGGAACGGGAGGTATGGGAGGAATGAGAATAGAGAGTAGAGTAGATGGAAAATCATTTCCTTTTGAATAAGGGATTAGAGCCAAAAAAGTCATAAAAAGGAGAGCAATGAAAAAAATTTGTGCCACAAATACATTTACAAATGCATATATAAACGCAAAACATTGGTTAGACTTATGAATACATATCAAAAAAGCACTCATTTTAATATCAATTCAATCCGTATTTGTTAACCAATGGCAATATCTAATCAAATAACAAAAAGACTATTGTTTTTCGCAATCTCTTGCCGTTCGCTGTGTTTTTCTGCTTGTATTTCGATCAATGTTTTAGTGATTTATAATCTCTTGTATTTTGATTTCGGATCGAAATTTATAGCAACGGCTCTCGCAGTCGAGGCATGAGAGCACAGGCAAACCCTATTGTTCTAAAGTGAACAACCATTTAACTTATATACCCTCTTAAAGAAGTTGTTGTAACGGAACGGCAATTCTGTTCAAAGTTTTTTTTCGCTCTCACTCTTCCCACTCATTCTCTGCGCTCTTTGCTCTGCATCTTATGCTCTCCTCTTATGCCTCCTCTAGTGCTCTCTCCCTCTCCTAATGTTCTCTTTTAGTGTCTATTGACAAAACTGTCCGATCGATGGTCTCATTATGAATGAATGTTTGATGTAAAACACACACAACTCGTCGTTTCTGATACTCTCTTCCCCTCTCTCTCCCTCTCCTCCACTCTTCTCCCCTCCGATCGCTATCCGTTACTGCCGTTTAGTTTTATATCTTTCGCTCATCTCATCTCTTCAGACCAATTAAATTACATTATTTGCAAATTTTTTCTCTTATAATCTCTTTTTCTGATTCTAATCGATTCGTTCAAATCGATTATAACATTTCTTTATAATAAATATTCCAATTATTTCTAAATTATATCTAAATTACTTGATATTAGAATTTAAGCCAAATTAATCTTTTCGATTGTAATAAACATTTTTTAATGACTGAGGAATTTGTTCTCGTTTTTCAACTAAATCAAGTAAATCGAGTAATCGTTAAAAAATTATATCTAATATAGTCTGAGAGAAAAAGCAGTCAATTCTGCTATTAATTCATTTTTATACCTATTTATTACGCGATTTATAATTTGATAAACGTTTTCAGTATTATATCCGAACTGTAATTGAAGTCTAATTTATTATTTAGTAAAGTATGCGATAAAGATCACGATCTGGAGTAGACTGACTGACTCGGGAGGGGATCGGGAGTAGAAAAATGAGTGAAAGTGTTTTTATTATAAACAATAGGTATTGTCTTATTTGCTCAAAACAAAACATAAATATTGGCTTCAATTGTATAGAAATAGTAGGGAAAGAGATAACAGACTAAACAAAATTGTATTAAAGTATTAGTCGAATAGAAAGTATGGTTTTTGTCAAAAGAAAAACATTTCGTTTTTTTTTTGCTCTCTTTTGGTTAAAAAGGAAACTATAAGTGAAAGTCAAAAATCAAATAAAATGTTCACTGATGTGAATTGAGACGAACCTGTTTTGCCCAGAGCGAAAAGAACCGAATCATTGCCATTCATGACCGCATCGATCAGCTCCGGTAGGGCTGCCTTCGATAGTTCCTGATATGAAAATTGGAGGAAAAAGAAGAAAAGAATAAGAAATGCGAATCAAAATCAAAAGAATCGAATTGAAGAGACGATACAAATTGAAGAGAATATAAGAAACAGATATTTATATTACATTTCGATATAAATAAACATAACATAGAAATGGAGAGAATTTTATTTATAAATCAATACTCGGGAGTGAGTAGTGGTGGCAGTGATGAGGGCTAAGTAAAGATCATTAGAACAAGAAAAATAGAGGGGCGAGTGGGGGGCGGGCGGGGGAACGGTATGTGTGTGTAGTTGTACTCTACCAGTGAGTTATTAGACGAATTAGTGGGACCGCCAGTGCAGTTAACAATGGCATCGAATGCGAACATCTTGGGCGCAGTTGGCCTTTGGTTCTGTTCGTAGGACGAGAGCAGTGTCGGGTCATAAAGGGTTAAGTGTTTCCGCGATGAGTCCACTCGCAGATAAGGCGTCGTTCGCTCCCGTTCTGGTGGCTGTTGTTGGCATTGGTTGCCCGGAGTGCTCGGGTTGGTTGGGTTGGTTGGGTTGGTTGACTCACTTATTTGCAAAATCACTTTCACCTTAAGAAGAATAATAGAGAAAATAAGTGATCGAATCGAGTGATTGCGAGCAGAGAATAGACCGAAAATAAAGCCAAAGAGAGAATAGTTTGCAATCATTGCAAGCATTGACTTAAGAGATCGGCGTTTTGTGTCGTTTAATGAAAAGTCGACATAAAAATTGATTTGTTTTGGGGAGTAATGGGAGTAATGCTCTGCATAACAGGCTTTGATAACTCAGTCGAGTGAAGCTCAATAATGTCTAATAGAATATACAGTTAAAGGCCTTAACATCAATGCGAGACTTAATGCTTAAATAGCTATTTCTGTTAATACAACTAATTCTGATCTCTCTATACATCTCTACGACTCTAAACACAACTATTTTTTCATTTGTTTGCTCTTCTATTAGACTATTTTTTTTGTCAATTGTCTTAATTAGTCCATCTCTGGTAATACCTTTCCGAGCGGGTGCTCGTGTCGTGCAAATCGATTCGATATAATGGTCTGATTTTTAATCGGTGTCGTCGTTGTAGTCGTAATCGATGACATGTTCGGCATCGGTGGCAGCGATGCCACGGTTTGGCTGAAGAGCGGTGCCGTCGCTCTGCTCGCTGTGCGCTGGCCTGTACTACCAGTACTACCAGTGCTTGCTTTCACTTAATTTGGTTGCTCTGCGAGGAGAGAGAGAGAGAGAGAAAAGAGTGAGAAAAGAGAGTAAAATAAAGAGAAAAATAAGAAAAACACAAACACGAAGAACAGGGCGAACAAGGAGTAGATTAAATAAAGTTAGTGTTTCTCTCACTTTCCGACTAAATGAATGAAAGTCTCGTCAATTATATTGTATTTGGAATTGCATTCAATTGTAAAGCGAAAGGCATTGCGAAAAGTCGATGCGAGCGGGGCTTCAGTGCATAGGGTTGTAGTGGTTGTGCGAAAGGGGTGTTCCAGGGGTTCAGTGAAAAACAGATCAATATCTAAATGATATAGAGCTAAGAAAAGTCAGATTTTCTTCGCCCAACCATTTCGCCACTCGAGTCAAAGTCTTAGCTCGAGATTAGGGAAATAAATAGCAGTTTAGCTGAATTTATGGCAATTTTCCGAAAGGTTTTCCAGCCCTTAATGAACGTTCATTGCATTTATTACATTAATCATTGATATAATTTTTCAATTAAATTCTCGAAAACTGAACAAGAGCAAAATATATATATATTATCTCATCAATTGAATTAATGGTCGAGAAAAGCATTTTCTCCACTTATTTAGAAAATTGCTATAAATTCGGATTTAATGCTTATATAAAAAATTATTTTCTCCAATAAAGCTATTACTGGGAGAAAGAGTGAGAGAGAAAAAAGTAAAAAAGTTCAATTCATTGAAAAAAATTGTATTTTCACAGATAGTACAGTAAAAAAAATTTTTTTGCCTCTAATATTCAATTTGTGATATCGTATAAAAATAAATTTTAAAAATCCAACTGAGAATCTAAGCCATGGAAAAAATTTTGAGGGAAGAGTAAACTCTTATTTTACTCCAAAATACTTTTTATGCCAATAACTTATTTAACATTAAAAACAAATTTATATACTTTTGCTATCGTTTTGGGTGAAGAAAATCAATTTTGAATTATATTTACTATTTTCTCAATGAATGGAAAATTTTATTTGTGTTGAAATTTTTGCAAAAATTGTTTTGTTGGGAAAAAAGTGTTTCAGTGCATAGCAACACATGCACATCCACACCACACATATCGGAGCTGAGGGCTTAGTTGATAGGCAGGCGTTTTATGGTGAGCCGGAGTGATGCCAGTGCTAAGCGGTGTAAAGGCTCGACACAAGAAATATTATGATAGCATCCAATTGAATGAGTGCAGAAAATATCGAAATGTAAAGGCATTTAAGAGTTAACTCTCGGCTCCAAATCTTGATGAATCTGTGTCGGGGAGTGGCCACCGGCACCGGCAGCAACACCAGCGCCTAATATCGCTTAATGCTCGATGGGAAGGTGCGGGGGATAGGGATAAGGCTCTTTATCAACGTTCTACTAACCCTCCGCTTAAATGCTCAACAATTTTAGACTATTTGACTCCCAATCCAGTAATTGCTCTGATCTTCTCAGCCTCTCTCCGCTTCTCATCTCATCTCTACTTTATTTTTTATCTTTTGTTTTTCATGCAATAGTTTTCCCCTATCGTTGCTCTCTCTCTCTCTCTCTCTCTCTCTCTCTCTCTCTCTCTCTCTCCCTCTCTCCCTCTCTCTCTCTCTCTTTCTGCAGGTTTTTCTATTCTCATACACTCTTTACTCGTGTTTTGATTTTGTTATACATTTAAAAAAAGCAAAAAAGAGAAAAACGTATTCTCAATAGAAATGTTGTTAAAAAATTGTCTTATATTAAGTTTAGTGGCAAAACTGAAATATGGCATTTGAAAAGTGGCACAAAATCGAGACAGCTCGTATATACGAAAATATGAAATCCCATTCATAAATCTAATGGTTATCTCTTTGCATATCTCTATTTGAATCATCATTTTATACCATTTTTTATGTGTGCCTTAAAAATAATATTTTTTGTTTGTTTGATGAAAAAGTGTTTGAAAATAAAAATTTATAAAAATTGTGTCTAAAATGTATAAATAGAGAGAGATATGAATAAATGAATGGAAAAAACTTGTAGTAGTTTTTCATACACAAGCATACAATGGGGCGTATATTATAAGAGAAAAACTACATTATATTTATTACAATTTTCCATCTCTTTCATTGCTTCGGTAAGAGCTAACAACAAATATTTTGTCCTATTTTTCACCCTGAACATTCTTTTTATCACTGGTGCTGATTCGGTTACACAAATATTATGTATGGGTTTCTCGAACTACTGCACAATCTCTCACTTCCATTCATATCTAGCACTCAATGAAAAGTTACAAAAATAAAATCATAAAAAACTTATTCATATTTAAAGCTAATAAAATGTTTTGTTTGTAATGAAAGTTTTGCGTTGAATGCGACGATTAATTGCAATAAAAAAGTGATTCATTACAGTCCAAAAAAGAGATATAAATATTAAATAGCTAACACTTAAATTAGCTAGCTATTCAATGCGTCAGCTTATTCAATTTATTCAGTGGTTAAGTGAAATTTTATAAATAGATAAATAGCTTAAATATATTTATAAATAATTTGATGCAAAACAAAAATATAAATAATATTAATCATCTTTTTTTTGGTTATTTCTAATTTCAATCCATAATAAGTCGCAAATATTTAACAATAAAAAGTATTATTTCGCAAAATTAAAAAATGTTTTACGAGTTGAATAATTAATCAAAATTCGTGGCTTTTATTATTTTTTGGCTCAATCTTGATATTACAATAATTAATCACAACTTTTTTAAAAAGCTTATCAGCAAATAGTTTTCAATTGACTTTACAATAAATAATACAATTATTTATAAAAATTAATACAATTTAATCAAGTAGATTTTATACTATAAAATTATATGCAATATTAAACGCTTTGCATATTAAGAAATTGCGAGGGGCAGATCTAGAAAATTAATTTTTAATCAAATAGCGCATCATAAGTAAAACAATGAAATTATGTCTAAAGCCCTAAAATTACTAAAACAATACCGGGTTTATATTTGCAACAATAGAATTCACTAAAATTAATTAATATAGTTGTCATCAATCATTCATTTGTGATACTAAACTTGAGCCCATTCTGCGCTACAACACAAAAGCCTTAATAATTCATAATTAGTTTATAAGTATATATTTTCGCCAAATGAATAACCGAATTAAAAACAATATAAATTAAGACCAAAATTATATCAAATTTCAAACATAACTTACTTTTAAAGTATATATTATTGTATATATAATGTTTGTTTAAAAATAATCGAATCAACACTTTATACTCAAATATGCCATTAGTTATCAAAATTAAATTTTTCAAATAAACAATAGTATTATTATCTCATTAAACATTTGATTTGTAGTGTTAGTGAAAGGAGAGCACTAGTACTTTGGGCTTAACTTTTTCTGCGCCTCTTATGTAATGATATCTCTTAAGGATTATTCCTTTAAAAGCTATTAAACTTTGATGAAGAGTCTTGTTTATCGTCTAATAGATGAATAGCGAACCTGAATGTCGAACCTCCCGAACACTTAACTTTTCACTGCAATCACATTAAACAACTCCTCCCAGAACTCATATTTTAGATCTGGTGCTCGTTCCCCATCCCCGGCATCCGTCGGGAATATGGGTTTCGTTTTGTTTAGATTCATAGCTTAGCTCTGAATAGCATAGAGTAGTTAAAGAGAGAGAAGAAAAAACTATTTTGATAATCCGTGCGAACATTTCGTGAATTTCTATCTCACCTTTAAATTATTGTCTATCATATTATATAAGGCGAACAATATTTTTAAATTTACTACTCTTTAGATACGTGTGTTTCCGAGAATTTTTTTATTATTTTATATATATTTTACTGATTTTTTATTTTTCACTCTTTTTTTGCGAACGATTGTAAAACCGAGAAAAAAGCAAAAAACAAAAAGTGAAAGAAAAAAGAAATATAAGTATGAAAATAAAATTAAATGACATTCATTATATTTTATTTTTGTTCTCTTCCTTTTTCAATATTGTTTTTTATTTTTTCGTTTTTGTTTTTTTTGTGTTTAAGTCGTTTATAAAATATTAGACTTTATTCCTTCGAAATATCATTTCAATAAATAACTCGGATATAAGCGATCGGAATGGATGGGCAGTTGTTGTTTAAAAGCCAGGGATGTCGGTAGGGTGTCATACCCATCAACTTGCCCCAGGATTAAAATTTTTACTTTTCCCTAAATTGGTGCTAAATTAATTTAATTTATCCAGTTTAAATCCGGTTTATACCTAGTATAAATCCAGTTGTAATTTAGTTTAAAATAAACCTATATTTTTGTCAACATCTATCATAACCCCCCCCCCCCTAACTTTTAACTACTAACATCCCTGTTAAGAGCTCTATTGAAATGGACGGGCAGTTTAGAGCTAAAGATTTCTTATACTTGTTTTTGGCAGCAGTTCTGTGGCTAAAGTGTGATAATCTCGTTAAGAGAAAGAAGAAACTTTCGAAATAGATTCGGAAGACATGTTTGGCTACGGATTGGCTTCAAAACTAAAGAGTAGAGAACGAGAAGATGTGGTACTTATGTTAGAGTAGAAAAAAAGAGAAAAAATAATTGAAATAATTGAGAGTCGCATAAAAAGTGATTTATTTTAATCATATTCTTAATTCAATAAAGACTTGATTCGCAACAAATTGCTTTCAAAGATTGTTTTCTCTACTATCGGCTGTCTTTGAGAAAAACAGTCAATTTTTTCTACACTTTTTTTTCGCACTTCTCTTACACTTGACTCGAATCGATAATTTAGTTTTAGTTTTTCGGCTCTGATTTTATACACACGACTACTGGCAGTATATCTAACGGTATATATGTATTGAGAGATTGTCATCAATCAATCATTTATTTAATACTTCGATTTACATTAAATTATGTGTCTCTTTAAGCGTTTGACTTCACAAATCTCCTATCGATATATCAATCAATCAATTGCTTGTATTTATAGCAAACGTATATATTATATCATTTATTATTTCAGTTCTAAACGTTTTAATTTATCGATTTTCTCTAAACTTTTTAAGTAATAGTTCTTCTCATGAATTATTGATTAGAGAAAAAAAAACAGAAATTTAATTATTTCTCATCGATGTGTTAGCTCTACTGGCAGTTGTTGGCCGAAGTATTGGCCAAACTTTTAGTTTCGTATCTCATATTTCGGTATTTCATTTCGTAATTTAATTTCAGTTTTACACCATTTCTCGAAAACAATTTTAATACATTCGAGTGAATTAATTATGCAAAATGTGTTCAGAGAATTAGTGTCTAGAATAGGATGTGTGATATACTGTTCCAGGGTTAGCCAAGAGTAGTCAGGGCAAGGGGTTCAGAAGTGGGAAAATAACTTATTTTTAACCAAAATCCTAAGGGGGGTCCAGGTAGAGATTAGGTCAATAACAAAATAACTAAATTCTCTTCAAAGCATTATATTGGGGCATATGTCACTCGGCGCAGCCAGGGGGGATTTTTAAATTTTTTAATAACAGAAAGGGGATTTCAAGTTGATATCCTCCGTCAACATCCTGAGATAAAAACCAAATTTTTAGCTAAGGTAGAATTAAAAATCCCAACCCCTTTCCTTGGCTAACCCTGTACTGTACGCTTGCATTAAGTGCATAGTTTGGCAAAAGTTTGTCTCAGTTTTACGGAAAAAAGTTTTTTCATATATTCTATACATTCTAAACAGTTTTATGCGAAATGAGAGTTAGTTTATAGTTAATGGCAGAGATTGATTCACTAATTAATTAATTTTGTCTCAAAACAGTACTAAAACACAACTGAGATCTTAAACAACAAATTGGTTTAACATAATTAGACAAATTGGTTCAAAAATGTTCTATATAATGCATAAACTCATTAAATGCCAATAGACTCTAAAGTTTAACCGATATTATAATGACATCTCTTTTCCCAAATAATGCTCTTAAAGCCCAAAGTTTATGATTTGGAAGTAATGTATAAATATATTTCAATTTTTCAATTTTAGAGTTGTTTCGCATCAAAAATATGAGATAATAACACATATTATTTGTTTCCCAAAACATACTCCGCATAACAAACATAACAATAATGATAATAATAATAAGTTTTTGCTATTATCCGAACCGTACGGATAGTCACTAATAATAATATCAATATTTTATTAGATTTCGTTTTAGCAGCAAAAATAAAAATACATTTTTCCTCATATCTGATGATTATTATTATAACTTCTATATTAAAAACAATAAATATAAAACACAAAACAAAAGGGAGTGGAAAAGAGAACCAGAACAAAAAATTTCGAAGCTATCCTATTAAGCTTATCTCTTATTTATAATAGACTATTATTTTTTTCAAGTGTTGTGTAATAAACATTGGACTCAATTAATATATTTAGCTTAAAATAAATGGTGAGAATGGAGTAGTGAATGGCCTGTTGGCTTGCCTGGCTCATATAGTCATTGAAACAGTCAAATTAAGGCCTGGACTCATGGCTCAACTCGGATAAGTGTTTCCTATTACTAGTGATGGCAATAGGAATGGCAACGAATGGGAGAGAGAATTGAAGAGAAAAAATAGGGAATAAAAGCGAAATAATATGAATGTTCATCAAAGTCAACGTCGAAATCCCGGCGCTGAGCGACAAGAGTGCCAACACTTCGCCATTCACTTGTGTTCGCTCGTATGGCTTCTTCAGCAGCCAATTTCCTATTTGGCCGACTGCCAGCCCTGTCCGCCCCCTTTCACGTACAGCAATGACCATTGCATTGAACTAATGCAACGCCAACTGAATCACTAAACAGTGCCATCGCTTTCCATCGCCTCTTTCCTCAGCTATTTCTCCGCTTCTGGTGAAGACTTACATGTCTTTCATGTGAATTTGCGACTTAGTTATTAACCACTGGCGGATACTAAACCCCAATAGTAGTGCCTCTATTAAACCCGCAGTACGTATAGCACAGTATAGACCAGTTATGCGCTAACACTTCGTAAATACTAAAGCCTTAAAACTTTACACAAACTGATTGATTGATGTTTTTCTACGTTTTTTCTCTCTCTTTAGTCTTAGGTCTGAAAACTTAAAATTTTTCTTTTGCTCTGCTTTTGCTGTAGAAAAAAGTTTTAAATTGAAATTTTTTCCGATTTTTTTCTCATTCCTGTCCCCACTCTGTCTTCAGTTGAGATGAGGCCTTAAATAGGGTTTTAGGCGTTTTTCGCTGTTTTAAGGACTTTTTGTGTATTTAATTGATTTTTGGGATTTTTAAAACAAAATTATTAAATCTTTTTTTCGATATCTATTCTGTGATTTGATTGGATTTATTGAATAAATGATGAAATACTTTAATAGAAGAGCACCAGTAGTGCCGACAGTCGATATAACTTGGTTTGAGAGAACAAAGAAGAAATATATGATATTCCTCGCGAATACGAAATCTTATTTTTATGACATGACTCAGGAATCAACTCAGAAGATGATCATCGAATTTAATGAACTATCTGTGCCGGCAGTGGCGGAGCCGTACGTTTGATAGAGACTTATTGAGACTATTGATAGTTAAGGGAAATAAAAAAAATATGAAATGATATCGAAAATGAAAGAAAAAATGATTTATTAGAAGATAACAAATGGTATAGACGTTGAAGACATTGACTCGAATGCAAAGAGAATGAGTAGATGACCGGAAAAAGGCTCTTCGGGTCCAGAAGTCAAGGTTGATGTCAAACAAATATATCGATTAATTTGTTTTAATAGTTTTTCTTCGGATTTCTATTCTCGTCAAACAATACTCGAATACAATATACAATCGACTCGTTTGAGTGAAACACGTTTTCAGTGCTATATTTGAAGTCTGTATTTGTGCTAAAAATATGAACTAATTTCGAGGAAATAGACGGCTCTTTGAGGACAAGTTCGTCTCAACACAATTACCCGATTGTTTGTCATGTGGTAAATATGTTATGCTATCAGCTATCAGTGCTATCGCACGCAAACATCTCTAAGACTTAACATACGAATCCCTATTGCTATACCAGAATTGCATTTTATAAATAGCTGTAAAAAGATAACCGATTATTCATAAGTAATACGAGACAATAGCAGACCTTTGTTGCACTTCTACATAACCATCACATTCGGCTATGCCTTATGACTTGTCCTAAAGATGTTCTCTTTATCTGTTTTACTATTATTTACTACGAGTGCAAAGCATATATACCATACCCTTCACTATAATCTGATAGCCTTACAGCCTCTCCAGTGCCTCATCACAACTCAAACCGTATGAAAATGTAACTAAACTAAAGCCAATGAGAGAATAGACTTTATATATGTTCGACACAAATGTGTTCACAAGTACTCCAATTATTAGAAGAATTTTTTTCTCTATCTTTCACTTCGAGATTCTCTCCCCAGAGATGAATAACATTTACTCTTCAGACAACTCATTGAAAGCGTAAATGTAATTAGAAATGAAATAAGAGGTTTACCCATTAAAACAGCTTATTATCAATTGTATAATCAAGTCTGTAATCCCTGTTTAAAAAAGTATAAATTGTTGTTTATTTTAGAATAAAAAAATTTCTCGATGTTAACAAGTTGAAAAAACGAAATAAATATTGATTTAAACAAATTATGGTAATCTATCCGAACAAATCACATCCTGTTATTTGTCATTTGGTTTTTTTGATTTGAATTAATTTTTAGTGAAAAAAACTCGCAAATTGAAAATAATAGACTGTCTCCTTTTTTTCCAACCCTGCGCATTTTGCCGAATGAAAAATGGGGTTTAGCGCGAATATAAAACTTTTATAAATTATTTAATACATTTCATTATCGATAATAAATTTGATACTTTCTTCTGATATCAAGTTTTTTCTCCGAATTCTCCGCTAAAAGAGCAGACATTCAGACATTGAGAGCAAATGAGTGGTAGAGAAGGCGAGAGAAGAAGTAGAAAAAAGTTATTTTTTAATTCTCCAGAGAATGACAATTGAGTTGATTTTTTACACTATTTCTGTATTCGATGTCTATTTGTAGTGAAGAGAGTATTGCAGTTCCAGTGCAGCTCTTCTGCTGCTCTATTCCTAATAAGAAATGTCAATCTTTTTGCTCTTCTTTTCAAATCTTATTTCGATCGCAATCTCGAGTTTCGGTTAATTTCGTTAAACATAATATTTTTCTTTAAACAATCAGAAAAACAATTGAAAATAATAGAAATTATAACTTAATAACTAATTATTTTTTATTCATATCTGAATCTAATTTTAGAAACATCTCTGCCATTCGTCTAATTATAATTAGATTTATTTCGGAAAAAAATGTTTAATTTCTCTTAAAAACTATATAAACAGTATTTTCGAGTCTCTATTAAATATTAATTTGTAAACTGAATTGAATTACAATAAAAACAAATATATGAAACACTAATGCATTTGTAATGATCTCAGAATATGGTAATCACTTAATGAGCAAAAAACGGTTTTTGCATTTAGTCTAAACATAAAGTCATAATTTTTTCAACTCCTCTATCACTATATCAAACCTGTATTTAATATTTATTTTTCTCGAAACTTGATTTTAATATACGTTAGACTTAAGATGTTTAAAGAAATATAAATATAAATTTTCTATATTTGATGTAATATTACTGTAAACTCACAACTCATTTAAATATAAATCACGAACTTTTCGTTTTTCCATATAAAGTGAATATGAATTTTAGATGACATACAATAAAAAAGAGGCAAAAATTTCATTATATTATTATATGTATAAACATCTACCGGTATTTTTGTGCATTGAATTTATTATATTTACTAAAAGAGTAGAAAAAAAGTAAATAACTTTATGTCTGAAATGAAAACTGCAAAAAAAATTAATTTAATTTGAATATCACATCAAAAACTATCTAAAAAGTTGTCTGTCTTTCCATAAACACAATTCAAAGCCCAACTAAAGGCTAACTAAAAAAATATTTTTAGAGTAAAAAAATTCAATATAAGAGATAAATATTTTGTATAAAAAGGGGAAAAACAAAAAATATATGATCTAATAAAGTTGAGCAAAAATAAGAGACACCAGTAGTCCTGGTTGTGTCTGTAATGGCTGCTGAGACTTACTAAACCTCAAAAAATGTTTTAGATAGCAGTGATGGGAACATAAGGCGAAAAGGAAATGGAAAGTGTCTTTCAGACCATGATATGTATTGCTCTGAAGTTTCTTATGTCTTATGTCTTATGCGAATCAGAATTTTTTTATATTATAGATATATAAGAAAAGCTAAAGAAAAAGAAAGAGAGAACTTATAAGAGAGTAAAAGTGAAAGTGTTAGAGAGTGAGAGAGTGAGAGAGCAAGAGTTGAGTGTTGGGTAGGCCTGCCATCACTATTGATGATGATGATGCCAGTGCCAGATGAAAACATCTGTCGCACGCCTTAAGAACATATTAAAGACGAAACGTAAGAAACGAGAAAAAAGTGGTGAATATAGCGAAGGCATCGCATCGGAAACGGTATGGTATGTATCGCCTCTACGGGTGAGCGAAGAAGTATGTGTTTGAGTGCGATGTGTGCTGTGTTCGTGTGCGGATCAGTGTGTGTGCGGGTGTGTATCGCCAGTGCACACAGAGATGAGGTTTTTTCTTTGCTTTCGAATTCTTATTCTTCTTCTTCTAACCTCTTATACAATGTCTTAAGGAATCCGTTTGAATGAAACGAATGAAAATATGTATTCGAATGTTTGAAATAATTTTTTCTCTTCTTATTCTCACATTTTTGGTCATTGTTTCAGGATTTGTGATAATAGTCTAATAATGTGTTAAAGATTATGACTTGAGGCTCGACTCGGGTGTCATTGGAAAGGTGGCGGAATGGCACAGAGCAGGAGAGAGAGAGAGAGAGAGAGAGAGAGAGAGAGAGAGAGAGAGAGAGAGAGAGAGAGAGAGTCGACTTGTTGTGTGTATTAAACCCATGGGCTTCGCATAAAACATAGTTTTGTATTTTGGGCTAAACTTCTCTACATATTAAGCAAAATAAGTCATTATTCGAAGTGAAGTGAATGCAAAGGAAACTCTTCGAAGCGATTAATTTCAGAAATAGCTTCGAATTACTTTAATAGCAGTTTTTTAAAGAATAGAAAATATGATTTAGCTGTTTCAATTTTTAAACGTATCAAAACAGTAGTTACCAGTAGTTACTCCTCTAATAGTAATATTAAGATTTTTTCCGCTGCTATTAATAAAAAGTCTCCCAAATGTGTATTTCTTTTATGTTATTTAAGAAAAAATCAGTTTATTTTTTAAATGAGTGAAACAGTTCGGAACTAAACTAACTTATAGTGTAATACAAATAACTTTTTTTTTACTATTTTCTCCACAAAAATGTATATTTTAGCAAAAGTTTTCTTTCAATTTTATTTATTTATTTTTTCTACACTAATGGCTAATATTATAATAAAGTTTGAAGTTTTGAGTCGTTTTAGTTTTTTTGATGAATGAAATGCAAAACTATTTTTTCCTCTCTATCTATCGGTTGTGTCTGAAGGCTGTATACAATCTACAGCTCTTTTTTGTGTAATATTTTTTTGTATTTTTACAGTTATATAATATTAAGTTAATGTTTAATTCGCTTTAGAGTAATAAAAAATTTTACGTTTTAGGGGTGAATATGACGGAGAGATATAAACAATTTATTCAAATATATTGTTACGAATTTGACATCAAAAACGAAATATAAACAAAAAAAATTTATGTTTTTTAAAATGTGGAACAAAAATCTAATCAAAATTAGAAATCGTAATAAATTTTTTATATTTATTTCAACACCACTTCAATTGCAAAATTTATTGCCAGAAATTTGAATTAAACCAGAGATGCAAACCCAGGGGGGATTCGAGACAAAATTATAACCAAAGTCTTATTGGGGATCAGATAGGGCAGTGACTAAAGTATTAAAATTGTTTATTAAACACACAATAAAAACCGGGTTTAAGTTGTTTTTAGTTAATTTGAAATAAATTTAAACTAAATTTAAAACAGGAATATGGGTATAACTTGAAATTTTTGGCCAAGATACTAAGAGAGGTCACAGCAGGGTTGACCAAGATCAGTCAGGAGAGGGAGATTAAGAGTGGGGTAAATGACTCATTTTTTGGAAAACAAGAGGGGGTTGACGGTGGGGTTAGCTCAAAATATTTGCGTCAAAATAGCTAAATTCCCGCTAAAAACAACGCCATTTTGTTCCCAAATCCCGTAATTAAACCATATTTAACCGAATTTAAACCAAGTTAAACAACTAGATTTAAACCCGATTTAGCGTTAATTTAGTTAAATTAACGTCATTTTTACAAAATGGCAAAAAAAATTCCGGTTGCCTTTGGAGGGTCCTATTTTCTAGAGAAACTCCTATTTTTAGACATAATAAGAGAGGGATTAAACCCATAAATTTTATAAGGGGGAGGGTTAGAGGTCCGATCCACCCTTTGGCCAACTCTGGGTCATGGTAAAAATTGGCAAAAATATAATCTAATTTACCGTAATTTACAGTTGAATTTAAATTATATTTATTATCAATTTAAGCAAAAAATTGTAAATATTTTTCCTGTTGTCTAGTGTCCGGCAAAATAAGATCTTAAAAATCTTAAGAGGCGGGGGAAGGGCAAAGGTAAATTTTTTAGTTTTGTCAGCTACAGGCGAGACAGACATCTCTGTTTTAAGACTATTCTATAATTTTTATATTTAAAATGTAAAAGAGCAAACCAGAACATAATTAAATTAAGTAAAATTTGTGTTAACCGCAATTTCAAAAGTTTTATAAATAAAATTTGTATAAAGTACATCTTGCTTGCAAAATTTCAGTGAGTGGCGAATAAATTAAAATTTTTAATACCACGAAAATTTTTAGCTAATATCACTTTCAACACCTTCGCTTTACATAAATTTTTTAAACATATTTTATTGCCTAGGTGCACAGAATAATCTGATATCATTAAGTGTTTATATTGCGTCAAAAATTATATTGATTAAAAATATTGATCACATAATAATTATTTTTTAATTATTTTTTATAAACAAAAATTCTGTTGCAAACTTAATTTTTTTTTAATAATTATATATTTTTATGCTATAACACATTTGCAATATTTCAGCTCGATAAGCATATTCTGTGCAGCTAAGTTTTATTGCATTCTACATAGGTTTAAAATAGAATTTAAACAAAAAATGAACAGGTTATAGTTTTATGCCAATTGCACACAACTTTAGGGCATATGTAAAAAAGGGCATAAAATTTGGATTTTAAAAACTTCAAAAACTATATAAAACTCACCGATTGAATGAATCGAAGCAAAAAATCTGTTATCGCATTCCAAATATCAAAACTGAGACCAAAAACATTTGTCGATACGTTTGACACTATTTGCGATTCCGACGACAATACAAAACAGTAAGTAATGAACAAAAAGTTTTCGACATTCAGTGCGTATAGTGTTGTAGAGTTTGATTCACTCTTAGATCTAAACTCAATAATAAAACTTTGCGAACATTACGTATGAAAACACTCTCATCCAGAGTAGCGATGCCTTTGACTGAAATGCAATGTTCGCCACAGCTATACCAACACCGATATGGCAGAGCAGGTCATGCGCTCTCAAAGTGTACCCGACGTTCCACTATATTTAACTTTTACCTAAATTTAATTTAATCATTTTAGTAAATTTTTTTAATTTATAAATTATTTTATTAAATATATTTTTTATTTTTCAATTTTAAAATATGTTTAGAAAATTTTGCTGAGTTTTATCTTGAGATGTTGGTAGACTTCCAAGTTAGAATTCCAGGTGGAATTGGTTTTAAAATTTTTTGACTAAAATTATGCAAATTTACTGAATTTAATTGCCAAAATATTTATAAAAAAGAGTCCTTTTCTTTTTTAAAAATTGTGTGGTGGTCAAAGAGGCAAAAAATAAAAAAGGATTCTTATTAATCATGAGCCGGTAGCGAGCATAATCCCGCTTTTTACATTCTTGTAATTATCAGCTAAAATTTATAATTTATATAAAATCTTCAATTTATTTATTAAATTAATTGAAAATGTTATTTATTTAAACAATTACATAAATCTTAAATGATTATTTTTAACTAGGCAATATTGTTAGAAATGTGTGAAGATTGAGGATTAAAGAGATGAATAAAATGTATTTCAAAAATATTTTTTGTGCCAAAACATTAATTTACTCCAACTTAACGGGACTTAATTTATTTGAAATTAACTAAACTTATCTAGATTTAAATTTTAAAAATTACCTTAAGCAATGAAAATAAGCAATTTTTATATTTAATAAATTAAATTATGTATTAATTTTTGTATCAATCTATAAATAATATAAAAATAAATAACTAAGAATATTTTGGCCAAAATCTTAAATTGGTAAAATGCATAATTAAAAAAGATAAATTACTTTATCATAATTTAGTTATTTAATTTTTAATATAATTTTTATGTTACATTTATTATATTTTTGTTTAAACACCAACTAAATTGTTAAAACTGTAATCAAAACTGTTTTAATTTAAATTAATTTAAATATTATTTATTTGTGCTTCAACAAACATTTAAAAATTAAAAATTTAATAAAGAATATTATTTTTATAAAAAAAATTTTATGGAGATGTTTTGGGTAAATTTGCAAGTCAAGATGAAGTATATTTGCAACCCTTCTCACTGCGAACAAAGTATGTTTACATAATTAACAAAAGAATTACTCAATTTTTAAACACAACAAAAAGTTTTTTGAATGAATAGTACATTATTTTTCTTCGCATCCATTCTATACAATAGCGTTGAATACAATACAAACTTCTGTTGAGTTTTTAATGTTATTTTTTGTGGAAAAAATGTATTAGTCGTAGAATATGATGTTCTACTGCTTCACACAATTTCAAACGACAAACCCTTCGCAACAATTGTATGCGTTCTGGTGTTGGAGAACACGACTCACTTCCAGCACTCGATCTCTTTTGCTTCGGTTCGCTTAGACTTGAATGCAAGCCATTCTATAACTAATAAAAGCATTCATACGGTGCTAGTGTACGAGTGCCAACACTATGCCAGTGCTTGTACTCAAATAATGTGCTCATTTCGCACAAGTTGCTAAGCATGTGCAGATTGTGCACTATGGTATGTATGTGCCTTGATACATTGTTTTAATGTTCTCGATTAAGAATCCCGGATTTTTTCCTCTCTATTTCAAAATTAGTTTATATTTAATAATAGACTCATTTAGTAATTACAAGCATTGCTATAAATTTCAACTTTAATTTAGTGCAATATATCGTAAAGCTAGAAATTTTTTAAATATGCTTTTTTAACTACTCGTATGTCTCTATAAATTGCAACTAATATTCTAAACGAATAGTTTTTCGCTGAATATGTAGTCTATAATTCACAAATTCTAATAACTATTATTGCGAGAATATTTTAATTTGACTTTTATTTATTTAATTTATGTATTAATATGAAAGTAGGCAATATATGAAGTACTTCATTCAAACTACCAGTGCATAGCATTGCGAATTTTTGCGGTAGAGTCTGATCACGAATAGGATAACTCAAATTCTGACTCAACTGACTTTACTCTTCATATAAGTTATTCTCTGCGTTAAGAATACACTCGCAAAGCAATACTCGACTCTCTCTCTCTCTCTCTCTCTCTCTCTCTCTCTCTCTCTCTCTCTCTCTCTCTCTCTCTCCACTTACTTCCAAACGTTGCGGTAATGTTAGGCTTTCTCGACGAATAAATTCAGTATAAAATAGAATTATGTTTTCAATACAGTTGTGCTTTTCATGCATTTCCAGAGTTATCTCTAATTTAATATTTTATTTTATTCAAAACCCCAGATAAGAAAAAAACTTTTTATTCTATTTATTTTTTCTTTTATATAACTGTATATATGTGTTACCAAGGACAATATTGCTTAGGTCAAGAATTGTCGAGATACGAATAAATCGTAAATTTTAAAGCAAAATTCAAGTTGGATGCTTTGTTAAGAATTTAAATTTTATTTTTAATTTGTCGAAAATTAACTTTATTTTTAAATTATTAATATATTCTATAGAGGTGAGGTGGCGATGGGTTAAAACTAATTTCTCAAAGTTAAAACAAAAATTTAAATATTTAAAGTCAACCCTGAGTATTTCTATAGTCTTATCCAAAAGTCTCAGTTTGCGTCGATTGAGAGCAAAATTGCAAATCAATGACACAATGATTGGAAATACATTGAGACAAACAATAGGCCCAAATACACAAAAACTTATTTTCTAATAACGAATGTCAACAATAATAGAAAAGGTTTATTCAACTTAAGGCTGTAGTGACAGAACGCACACAAACATTGGCCGAAAAACTTAAACCAAAGGCTTGTTTTGACTGCAATTTTCGTTTACAAACACTGAGAGAAAGAGAAAACTCAATCAAATCGAGAGCAGAAAAACCTAAAACGAATTAATTTTTCATTAGAATAATGGAATCCAAAGGCTAAGACATTTGGATTTTAAGCGCAATATTGTGCACCAAATCATAACATATTGATTGCCATTGCATTGCAATGGTTGCAGTCGTAGAGCCTTTTTATTTCAAGATCAGAATCAAAGGAATGTCATTTCGTTTTTAGTTTTTCATAAATTATATTTTTCGAACCGTTACTGTTAATCAATTCTAGTGTCAGTCTCTCGTTAACATCCCATCAACTTATGAATATAAAATTTATTGATTTGGTGACTCTGGGGGTCACCAAACTCTAGATGAGCTTTGCTTTGCGCTCGAATGGGAGGAAAGAGAGGGAGAATGAAATTGGGAGTCAGCTATGGATACCAATAGAGCAAAACAGAGCTAACTCTGACTTTGATATCGAAGTGAATGGTATAGAAACGGCAACTTTAGTTCGATATGAACTAACCGTTCACTACATGTATGGCATTAGTAATACAATTGGAGTGAGAATCAGAACCAACTTATATGCTATGATCATGTCGTACACCCATTCAACCAAAACTCTATAAATACCAGACTATGGGCTAGAGTACTAAACTAGCTCAAATATTACCCTAACTTATTTAATTTTGTTTTAAATTTTATTTAATTTTTATTTGTTGTTTTGTTTAAATTTTGCAGTAATAATAATTTTTAGATTGCTAATTTTAAATATTTTAAATTGTTTTTTAATTTATTCAATTTAATTTATTTTATTGTAATAAATTTGTAACAATTTTTCGTTTAGAATTTCGTTTAATGTTTGTACTTGTTTAAATTTTATATTATTAAAATTAAAATTAAAGTCAATTACTTTGCAGGTCTCAAGAGTTTGGTATTGACGTCAACCTCTAGTCCTGAATATTAACTCATATTTTCATTATATCGAATAGCAATGTCATATACATATAAAGATTCTTATTAGGAATAAATGGCGCATCTGTTCCATATTGACTCCGGAATTATTTTTTTAATGACATTTTTTATAATAATTAGTAAAAATCATATCAAAAATTGCATTTTTATGAAAATTCTTTTCATAATTTCATTACATAAAGATTTATTTAAAATAACAATTTTTATTCCAAATTCTTGTAGTAATTCTCAATTTGTTTAATGAGATTTATATGATTCATAGGCATCAAAATGAGAACATTTTTACTTTTTGTGTTTTTAGTTTAAGTATTTTTAGTACTTAATTAAAATATTTAATCAGTTTTTCTAAAATATATAAAAAAAAGTTTTTTAAACTATAAAATTTTGTTCTTAAAAAATTTAATATTTTAATTAAAAAATAAAAAATTAAAATTAATGTAGCTTGGTATATTAAAAATATTATTGTCAAAAACAAATATTTATAAAACTACTAAACCTTTAAAAATATTTAAAAATTTACCTCAACATAAAAATATTCAGTTAAATTAATATAATGTATTTTTCTACTTGGTTGACTCTGGAAACAATTTTAAATAATTTGATTCTTTTCGAACTTATAGTCAAAATTAAGTAATAACTTACTCTGAATGGAGAAGTGCAAAAAAAATTCAAAAATAAACACAAATATTTCGACACATCTTAAAAATAGGACTGAAATAAAACTTATGTTTACATACGCTTTAAGACGACTGTTGACAAAGAGGTCCGTTTCAGACAAATTGTCGAAAAACTCGAAGAGTATATAAACTATTGAAAAAACTTCTACTTTACTACACGAATATATTTATAGCAAATTTTACTCTAAAATCTTTTCGTATTAATACACTCGATCTGAATCGGAACTGAAAAAATAGAAATTTCATTCATTCATTGATCCAAAAACGTGCAAAAGTCAACTTTAAATCTTCAAAAGCTATGTTGACTCAAGTCAAACAGCATTGAGATAAAAAAGTCAATCCATTAAACATCAAACAACAGCTAAAAAGAGTCGAAATTTTTTTTAATTTATGTGTTGATAGCTCTGAAGTGTGATATTTAGCTGACATACAAGAAAACACAACAACCTATTGTCACAACAAATTCTCAGTTATCTTCCAAACTCTATTCGCTAATAGAGTGAAGAGTATACCGAATGGCATACCCTAACTGCGCTATACATACATACACTTTGTATAAGTAATAGAGCACTTGTATTGTTTATAATCCGAAGCGCTCTTTCCTAATCAAATTAATTGGTTTGTGTTTGGAAGACGACAACACACGACCCCTAATAAAATTGATATCAATTTCTATAGTCAACGCAAACCTTCAAACCCTTACACAAAGATCTTCTGCTGACAGAAGATGTTTTCGTATAACAGATTCAAAATAATTTATGTAAATAAACAATTAGAAACAGTTTGTTCTTCTCCTAACTCTATTAATAGTATGAAATAGTATTATTACCTCTAAATGTATTAATAGGAATGAGTTTTTTCTGCTATTTTCTCTATCTCTTAATATTTGTCTTTTTAACGATAGTCTAACTAATTGTTGTTATTCTTTAGTTTATTTGTCTATTATTTTTAAAGCTCTAAATATCGGTTAAACAATCAATAAATTCAATGCTAAAAAAGATTATATATTTTAACGTAAATTATATAAGTTTTTGCTTTATTTGCTTTAACTGAATTGGCTGTTAAAAACTTGATGACTGAAATTTGCAAAATTACTGCACATTTTCACGACTAGAAATTGCAAAAATAAGTTGAAATACATTAAAACATAGGTTTATGTAAAAAAATATAAATTTAGTTAAAGTCAAATATAATTGTTATGATTTTAATGCACTTTAAGCTAAAGTCAAGAAATTAGTCTCAAAATAATGCAAACTTTGAAATAAAAATACTTTTCGGAGTAAGAGTGGCAGAGCTACCAGAGCTAAGATATGGCACAACTTGAAAAGCATGAAAGCATTAACAATGATTAAATTTTTTTGTTGCCATAAAACCTACTAAACCCATAGCACACGAGCATAACTGCACTGTTTTAGGTTAAGCTTTTGCAGAATGAGTCAGAAATTTAGATTAGATGTTGTGTTGTTGTTGAGTAAGTTATCGCACAAATAGAGAGCAGAAATGTTAGACAACACTAGACTACGAGCACTACGAGAGTCGCAAACTCTACTACCAGTCCCTCTCAATGAGTTGTGAGGCTGAGGCTCGAGATGTGAGGCTTTTATTTCTAGGTTTTTACACTTAAAGCAAAAGCGATAAAGATTTTTATGATTGTGTTTCGTATGCCATTGAGTAGTGGCACACGAAGTACTCCATTAACGCCAGTTGGCATCGATGGCATCGTTTGCCGTTCGATCGCTTCTCTGCTCTACACTTCTCTACACTTCTCTACACTCTTCGCAATACTTTTTCAATGTATTTGTATAATCACTCGAAGTTTAGCCGCTCTTTGCATGTGATATGCATTAAACGGATCTCTTCTCCAGATTTAATTATCACATCAGCCATAAGCCAATTGGGTTTCACTACTGATCTCTCAATGTCTGCATCGCTGGCTATCACTCGACTATTTGCTCTCAAAAGCCTTCAAATAGTTTACAATTATTGGAAACAACAAAAAGCCCTGATTTTTGCACTGAACCGCAAATTATTGTCGAGGGGTTATATCTCCCGCACCGGCAGACGATCGGACTCTCCAATTGTGGTCTCTGTGTTCGAATGCTTCATATCCTAAATGATATACTAAATTGAATATTCAGTTATACACATAAACAGTGTTCTCCAACTTTTATCTCTTCGTATATCTAATTACTTTAAGTAATAATATTTTGCATTAATTTTCTGCTCCACAACACAGACAATAGATTCGCTAAACTTTATGAATGAATATAATTGCGAAAAGTTATATATATTTTACTTTTATTGCTCTAATAGTCGACTGAAGTCTGGAAGTTATGAAATGGGGAGGAAAGTGATGTCGAGTTTGCAGAGCACACACACACTCTCTCATACAGTGCGCACATACTGTATATGAAATTGATTTGTATTTATTCTTCGGTCGCATTTATTTCTTCTCCATTTGATGCTATCATAACCGCATTTATGTGTTTCCAGTGTTTGGTCTCAAAAAAGATGGTTATATTCGATAAATTTCGGAGCACTTGGCCTAACAATGCGTCTTCGCTTAACCGGAAATGTTAATCCTTATCATTTCGGGCGCCTCTCGAGTATATAATTACCGCTCACTCTCTCAGCCCTTATTACTCACTATTATCTATTGTCTGTAACACTATTTCGCTCCAAATAATTCTCGAATCAACAAAAATAATACAATTTCTGCGTTTGACTCGAATTCCTTTTATTTCTTTTACACATTTTCTCGACTTTTTTTCTTTTCTTTTCTTATATTTCTATACAATTCGTCTGTAAGTTATGGATCACAAGAGAAGTCAGAAAAATATATAAAAATCATAGATTCAGAACAGAAACAATACGATTGCAAAGAGTAAAACTGTATTATTATTTGCAATTCTCTATTGTATTGACGCGAATATTATATAACATATTGAAAAACTACCAAAAATTTTGTTCAGTTTTAAGTATTTTTTATTTTATTTTATTTTTTTTTGAAACACAAATAGTACTAAAAAAGGCAGAAAATGCTGATCACTGTTTGAATGATAGCAACAGAAAAAAACTAATATTTAAATCTTTATTATTGTTACTTAAACTGTAAAAATACCCCTATTTTTAGCACAAAAAAAGTTTAGATTTGTTCCGCTTTTTGTTATTAAGATAACATGTATTTGCAATCATAGATAGATAGCCTAAGCCTTATATGAAGTGCTTTTTTCTGCCAAATATTTTATGTCTTCTTCTTATCTAAATGTTTACTCAAATTCTTTTTTTGTGTAAAGTTTTTGGCAAAAAAAGTTGTGAAAAGCGATTGATTTTGAAATTTAAAATTTATTACATTTTTTCTTACCGTACATTCAATGTTATTTTAATTGAAAAATAAATATTATAGAACACACATATAAGTTACCATAACTGTTTATAATGTTGTAATATGATCTAGCTCACATATTGAGTAATATAGTAATTAGTAAACAGACAGACCTTGAGTTAATTTTCGTATTAAACATCGAAAATAGACTTAATTTCAAAGTTCAGCTAAAATGTTGTTAAACTCAATTTTTAAAACTTTTCAGATATAATCATGAAATCAATTAAATTTTTATTTAAAATTAATTGAATTAGTAATTTGGCCAAAAATTTAAATAATTTTTTCGAAAACATGATTTTTAAAAACGTTAATCACTTGAAACGTGTATTTTATTATTGAATTTTTATCTCGAAAAAGCAGTTTAGTCTCAAACGTAAAATTCTTTTTCATAGAATATTTTATTTGTATACACAATGTTTGACATGATTTACGATAAATACTGTATTCTAGCGCTAAATGTCTACTAATTGAACCCAAAAACCCATAAGTTTTTAGTCCAAAACGAAAAATTCGAGACATATTTGAGACACTATTGATAATTGAACTAAATTTGATGACAAATAATATTTATATTTGCCGTCAGTTCTCTATAAACAAAGTGGTTATTGAGAATATGATAATTACTAATTAGTTTCGAAATACTTTGTCTCTAATTGATTAAAAGTGCCATTAAAACCCAGACACAATTTACACATCAAATCAACATTGTTATTTCAATAAATTTTAAAATTTTGAATTTAGTATATTTTATCTTCTAATAAAATTTTCTTTAATTTTAAGTGCATTTAATAATATATTGTATTTGAAAATAAAAGCATCAATTCTATTGTCTTATATTTAAGCATGATTAATAAATTCAAAACAATTTGTTCAAAAAGTTTTTCGCTGATAGCAAATGCTCTAATTATTTAAAACAATAGGTTTTTAGTCAAAAAATGAGCTAAAAATGAGCTGAAGATAACTAAATAGCTTAACATCAAAAAAGGCAAAAATATTATAATATTCGCAAATATTGATGAAGTGCTGTAAAGTGAGACATAATTATGGTTTGCGTTGAAAAATTTTAGCAATCAATAGAATACTCATATAATAAAAATAATATAATAAATGAAAAGCACACAAAGTAAACAATAGTCGGGGTAAAACGTATTGTACTCAACAGTATATAAACTTAATTACATGAAAAAGTTTTGCCCTAAGGATGGATTGCAATCAAAGCTAATTATGGCATTCATTCATCTCTACAATACAGTCCTCACTCTCTCGCTATTCAACTCATATTTGTTGCGATACCCAAAAGCATTCGGATCTCGAGTTCATTGTCAAAGTTCACTCAAAAACTAGACTAAAGATTCCTTTTTTAAATAACTCGAACTTTTCCCTAAAGACATTGAGCTCTTTCTCGGGTTCAACCAAAGATCTCCTCTAAGAATGACTTCCAATTCACTTCCACTCTCTCCCTCCCTCTCTCTCTCCCTCTCAGTCAAGGCTCGAACAAACATAACAAAAGTCGTTGGTATTCAACGCAAAAATGTTTGAATCAAAAAAAGTTTTTTCTCCTCTTTTTTGCTAAAAATGCTTTTTAAATGCGTTAGCATTGAGTGGTTTCTCTTAAAAGTTTTTTTTCTTTATGTATTACATAATGTCAAAAATTTTTTGTTTAGATAATGAGATAATGTATTTTAAAATATATATTTAAATATATGTTTTGGTACATATTATTACAACATAACACAGATATTCATTCATATATTTTTGTTAATACAGATGTACTTTGAAACTAGGGATGTGCAAGGTTGGTCTTGGTAAATTTCTTTACACCAGAATTAAAAACTTTACAAAATGTTTTCATCTCCACCCAGACCCGAAAAGACAAATACTTTCTTCAATAAAAAAATTACCACCACCAATTTACAACCGCCGAATATATTTTTTAAGAGTTTTTTTCCTACAAATTGTGTGTTTTTTGGAGATTTTTACCTAAAAATTTATTAATTTTGTAAGGTAATTTATTTCTGACGTAATTTATGGCTAAACTAAAATTAAATCTAGTTATTTTAACTAAATTTATTTTAAATTCAATTAAATTTAGCCCAAATTTAAAGGCAAAATCGAAAATAGTGTTTAAATGTGTTTTATGCAAAATAACTACTTTTTAAAAACCCTACCCTAGACTTGCAGGTAAAATTTTTAAAAATCCGCCATTTTCTGCCCTTGAACTCCCTGACTTGACAGATCTTGCACATCCCCACTTTGAAACTTAAATTGCAAGTTTACATAACTTATTACAAAAATCTACTTTAATGATAAACTGTGCTTGAGCATTTGACAGCTTTGTTATAAACAAAAAACAATAAAGATAATTATTGTTTAAGTTATGTTTCTATATTTGTTTATTAATTATTTCATAAACTTAAATAAAAAATAATAATTTATTTTTATCTAAAATAATAACTTAACCAAAAAAGTAAAAATAAACAATAGCCGCGGATATAGCGGCGACAACTGGGACGACAGTCCCGACCCAATCGCTAGTGGCTTCAGTCGCTTCAGAAGTGATCTCAAACTGATCGTCCAGTGATTTATCCCAATTCTTAATCACTTTTCCAATTCTATATTTTTTCATTAACTGCTTCGCATCGGATGAATGTCCGGCGTCTACGAACTCATAAGTGGCGTCGTTTCCGGCGTTTTGCAATAGAATATCCTCACCACCCGGGTGCTCCGATACAAATTCGGTCACGTCGTAGACACTATTCTCAATTATAATCCAAATTGATTCGGCGGAGGAGTGCTCAGACACCTCGTTCTCCTCATAAATTTTCTCGTCAATAATGTCGTCGTTATCGTCACTTTCAACCATTTTTCAGATTGATCCTGGCTAGTTCTTGTTAGCAAATTAAGTTTAATTATTTTACTCGATTAAAGTTATAATATTGCAAGTTATTGTTTTAAATTGATATTTTTATACTCTAGATTAATAATGATTTTCCCGATGTGTTAAAACAGGATGTGATCAATCATTTTAATTATAAATATTAATTAGTAATCCGAGACATTTTTTAAATAAAAATAGTTTAATTAACGTTCGAGAAATAAATTAATAACTTTCTAATTAATTACTGTTTGTCGGAGCACTCAGTCTATGCGATAATGCAATTAACGCATCAATAAGTTTCAAAAAACTTTTTAATTTTGAAAAACATTGAAAAACAAAAATTTTATTTAATGTATGAAAAAATAGATATTTTAGTCTAAATTAATAAAAAACAAATAGAAAAATGGATTCTTAAGAAAATTGAGACCAATTTAAGCGATAATTGAATTAAATATATAAATGAAGTTAAAAAATAATAAAACATTAATTTAGACATTGATTTCGAGAACAGTCGAGACGACGACAAACCCGATATAAATAACAGTACAAATGAGGCCAACATTTAGGCCTAATCTCCATTTCGTTAATTTAAAGGTTAGGATCAGCAGAAAGCAAGTGATTAGAAGTGTGAGTGAAGTCAATGGCAATGCATGGCTTTGGATGGGAATGGATGCGTTGGCCAGCGATGAGAAACCGGTGCCGTTTGTGATGATCAGAACCAGTGATTTCAAAAGCCACGGAACGCCCAAACAGAACAATATGTCAAATATATTGGATCCGATTGAGTTACAGATGGCCATATTGGCCAAACCTGCCTTCTTTACTATTATATAGCTGGATATCAACTCTGGAATACTTGTTCCGGCGGCCAGTATTGTAATACCGGATACGGTGTCCGGAATTCCGATTGAATAGCCTTTAAAGATATTTATTATTTTGATTAAATTTTTTCAAACTATTGTTTGATTCGATTCATACCAACTATAGTAGTCATCCAAACGACGACATAAGTGAGAACTGCTATCCAGACGATAGACATCATGAATGTGATGACGAAACAGAATTTTGTCGGTTTGGGTAAAGTTATCTTAAATAGTATTGTCATCGGAAACAGAATCGTCCGAATGAAGCAGTTGTCCGTCCAGTCGGTGTCCACTTCGTCTTCGGTCGGTTCCTCTACTGGACTCAATTTCGGGTAAATACTTGATGTCTTCTCAGGAATCGGACTTGGATTCTGTGATCCATATTGAGACCCATTGTGAGACCCATTTTTCACTTCTTTATACTTCCCGTCCTGTGCTTTGGTTAACTCAATCTTCGAGTAGTCTTCCAAATGATTGTTGTCGTAATCCTCTTCTATCGACCCTTTCTTTCCATTTTGTAGAATCGGTTTCTCTTCTTCGCTCTCCTCTTCGTTATTGTTAATCAGATGCGAGTACTGGGCGTTGAAGAACATAATTACAATATAGACCACATATAGCGACAGCAAAGTCAGTGATTCGACCCTAAAATATGCAAAAATTAAATTACCGGTGATTATTAATTATTTAATTAAAATTAGCTAAAAAACCTGGCTTACTACCTCTAATAATTAAACAATTTGTCCCAACCAATTTCTAAATTTTTAAACCATATTTTTTAATGCTAACTGGTCAATTTTTAAATTTTTTGCTTTACTTTTAATATTAGATTTTCTAAAATTGCTTAATTTACTCTTACGTAATCCCCCCTCCCCATAAATTTGGCCAGGTCTAATAGCCATGCTTATTATGTTTGCGCTTTAATTATTGTTGTTGTAATTTTGACCGACATTTAATTATCTAATCAATATTTAATAAAATAAATATTTATCCAAAGCTATAAAGGTAATTTTTGAATAAATTGTTTCATGTCATCTTTATTCTTAAATTATAGATTATAAATTGAATTGTATCATTATATAATTATTTTATCAAAAAAGCAGCAATCTAATTATATAATAAATTTTTGCTATTTATTATTATTTAATATTTGTTGACTAAAATTCACAGGAAATTCATATTGAGATTAATTGGTCTGAGAATTGTTTGATAATCTATTATCTGTGAAAAAATTGGAAACTAGCTGGCTCCAATTAATTATATAATTTATAAGTGCAATTTAAATAAGCTAGATTTGCTTATTTTACTCATATATTAATATAAATTATTTCTTAAACTTATCAACAATTAAAACTTAAGAGTTTTGAATATCTGTAAAAAGACTAAAATTGAGCGAATAATTAGATACAAGGTATATGCCGATAGAAAGCTCTTAACCTAAACCTCGAGCATAACTGACATACCAGACATTCGAAGGACACAATTGATTAGCAGTTAATAAGTAATTTGATTAAATAATATAACTTAATATTAGAAAGCAATACAAACCAATCGACTTTGTTATCCTTAATGCACAAAATCAATGTAATAACAGATAATATATAGAAAATCGTGTCTCGTATTATCGGAAATGAACTGATTTTCGGCATTTTCTTCAGATTATAATAAGCGGCGAATCCACAACAGCCGGGGATTGCTATCAAATTGAAAACGGCTGAACCGACTATAGTTCCCGTTCCGATATCATTGTCCGAAATGAAGACTCCAATTACACTCGTAAACAGTTCGGGTGCAGACGTGCCGACTGCCATAAACGTCGCGCCAGCGATATCGGACGGCAGACTCAAAGCTAATTAATTGATTGTTAAATATTTAAATTGTTGTCAAATCAGATAATCAATCTATAAATAGAATATTTCAATTCAATACCACTTACCAGAACTGATATATTCCAAAGACTGCAAGAAGTAAAGGTCACAAATCACTGCCAAAGCCAAACAAAAGTAGATGAATATCAGGATATGAATGATAAAACCGCCGTTGTTTCGGAACTATCACACATTTTAATGTATTTTTAATTAATGCCAAATATATATTGAAAATTTTTGAATCGGTATATAAGAAAAGTGTATATTAGACTAATTTTAAATTAATGAGGGGTTGTTGCTATAGTCCCCCTTTATTGATTATCCTACAATATTCTTAAGTTAATACAAAGTATATATTTTTTATCAACTTCTTATTTAATGATAAAATGATTTCTTAATTGGCTTAAAATCTTAAACATTTAATACTTAAAACTTATTGACTTAAGACTTCAAATAACAAATCTTTACTAATTATATGACAATATGTCTGGTGTGCCCTCTCCTCGTGTAAAAGCTATTAAAAATATAATAAATCTCAATTTTGTAAAATAATACTTTAAATGCGGCAAACTTTATCTTAAAAGTTAATTTTTAGTTATCAAATGAGTAATTGTAAATAAAGTATAAATAAATTTGGCTACTAAAAAAAGTAACTTGGCATAACAATAATTTAAGAAAATATTAAATTGTCAATATCAGAAACTTGAAAAATAATTATTTATTTAATGAATAAATCAAATAAAAAGTATTTCATATTCAATGGGATCAATGTTTGCGCAATCATTAAATAACAACTTAATTGATAACTAAAAGGATTAATCAAATTAAAGATTATTTTAATTAATGGAAGTTTTTTCTCAAGAAATATCTCAGCTAACTACTTTCTTAACCCAAATTTCTAAATTAAAATAATAAAACTTTGTTTTGACAAAAAAATAATCACTAGTTTTAAAGTAAATATTTAATGTATTAAATAAAAAGATAAAATGTATTTAATATATAAAAATAAATAGCAATTCAAATGATCCAACACTTACTTCATCACTCATATAGTCGGTCGGAAATTCACTTATAGCTGATTTGGACTTTTCATACTTATCCAATGGATTAGAGTTTGGTTTCTTTGTGGTGTTATACCTCTTGGTGTTCTTCTTCGGCAAAAGTGTTTTGGCGTCGCCTTTGTTAACGAGTCTGAAAACAGTGGTCGGCTTTTCCGACGTTATGTTAACCGATATATCGTTTGTATTGTTTCCAGCGATCGATCGCTTCTTCAAACGCGAGTTATTCGTATCATTCGGTTTCGCATCGGCTTCCGAACCATTCACTTGATTTCGTCGATTGATTTGATTATGTGATCGAAAATCAGAGAAATTCTGTTCCAACTCTTGTTCCGTTCGGTTCCGATTCGTATCATCAATGTTGCGCTCAAATGATGTCGAAATCAGAAGTATTTGTATTAAAACTACTTTTAAGATCATTCTATCAATTAGTTTGAGATCAATCTCAAGAATGAGTAGAAAAAAGAAAAGAAGAAAAAACGTAAAAAATGATACTCTAGTCGAACGAGAGCTCTATTTATTGACAATTAAATTATTGATAGATATATCGAAGCTATGTTTAAAACAAGAGGTTTGTTAGCAATAGGCAAATGAAACCACGAATTAATATCTCGTTTTTCTCGTAGATAAGCACTCAATGACGCACTTTGATTGTGATTTAAAAGATGATTCCGATTATTAAGCTTTGATTTTTTCTCTCAATTAATAATCACTAAATACTTCAAAATCAAATACAACTGTAAATAATATTTAGCCAAAAAGTTATCGCCAATGCATGTGATTATCAATCACTTGCAAACGTGTATTGAGTTTCAATATTTTTCTGACATTTATCTGAAGTCCTATTCTGTTTGAATAATATTTCGCTGTTTAGCTAAACTTGAATTAATAATTGAGTTGAGAAATCAAACTTTTATTTACAACTTAATCGTTTTGTATGTAAAGATTGACTGAGAATCGATTCTCTGGTATTGACTCTCTGTTTAAATATGAATGCATTTCCTCTCCCATTAGTCGCAGTGTTTTTCTATCGATTTGTCGATTCTTTTTAAGTGTCTTCTAATCGATGATAAGACAAAAGCCATAATACGAATGAATATCGCATTTGTAATCTAATTGAAAAAAATATATATAAAAACAAAAAAGATTCCACGCAATTGAGACCAATCCTGACTCATTACTTGTTCGATTCGGTATAAGTTTGATCTGGTTATAAATAGATTCGTGTAATTCAC